>JBBPRR010001424.1:0-10866 GCA_038093115.1 Hortiboletus flavorubellus | reverse complement strand
GATGTCGGGTGTGTTGCAGAACGATCCTTGTCACTGGTGAACAATTTCCCGTTCATTGTGTTTGTGGCTAATGTTTGAGTAGTACGACATCTTTCCCCAGCAGATTATGTCGCGCCTCCGGTTCACCACAACTGCGATGCATGCATATGGCCATGAGTGGGCATGCCAACTTACATACAATCCGCGCATGGTAATTGGTCTCGGCCTCTCAGATGGCGAAGGCACGGAACGCCTTTGGTCGCGTCTAATCAAATTGATTGGAATAGAACGCTCTTCCTCGGTAAGATAGGCTTACGTCTCACGGACTGGATCCCATTGACAAGGCTGAACTAGCGACAACGACGCATTTGGTTAATCAATCGTCAAGCTATGGCGATCGGAGCCGAGATGCGAGCTGACCTCGGGGACTGGATCAAACACAGGCTTCATCGTGGAGTGCGAGAGCAGGGAAGGACAGCACAGGACCAGATTGAGGAGTGTGGAGTTCCCATAACGGAGCTCGAAAGTCAATGGGCTTCCCAAAAGAAGTCGCAACTATCAATCCGAACACGTAAGTGAACTTCTCACTTCGACTCTCAGCTGCTCATTACCATGACGACGTCCCAGATACACCCGCATGTCTAAAAAGAGAACTTGACGCAGTGTTAGCCCTTCAGGCCGATATCGACACTACTGTGAGGGCTATTCAAACCGCGAAGTCTACCATAGAGAAGGAGAGCATCTCTCATGACACGCTGGATGCGCTGGGAAGTCTAGAACGCACACACGACCGCTTGATGACGAAGGTCGATGTTCTCTATGCGTCCCTCAATGTCCGTGACAAGTTCCCTGAACTTGAAGGCGCCAGTCTCGACTTCGTACGGATTCTCCTCTTGGCGTGCGACCTGAAAATCAACATCAGAAAATGAGCTATTGGGAGCTTCTTTGAATGGGATAAATTGGACCGGGCAGTTGGTGGAGCGCAGCAAGCCCTAGGTAATCTCTGTGGTCACTTCAAAGACTGGTCTCCTGATCTCGATTCAGGAACAAAACTTCACCAGCAAACACGGAAAGCGATCGCGAAACGACAACCAGCACTCATGAGCGCCATTTGCAAGTTCAATACGTATTGCGAACAGCTGGAAACGCTCTATGATCCCACGTCATCTATCCCTCTCCCAACTCCCTTTCCAACCAAACTTAATGACCTGCGAAACCACCAGGCTTTGATGGAAGATGTCTGGATTTCACCATCTATAGGTGAAATTCCACGTTGGATTGACGACCAAGATGTTCGCGTTGGGATTCGTGCCATGCTCAGGCGTGACCGGTGCTTAGAGGAGCAGCGGCGTTTAGATGTGGAAGCCGACAATCTGTGTCAATGGTATGGAACCGAACTCGCCGCGGTGGAGCTCGCGTTGCGCACCCACGAGAGTAGGCTTTCTCAAGTCATGGAATAGATAGTGACTGATCAACACCAGATGAAATATTCTACTTTGCATTAAAGCAACTGCAGGAGCAGCTTTCGATCATAGAATCTTCATGGTCCAACCCACTGGCCTCGAAGTCTCGGTTCGAATCCCAAACCAAGGAGGCAACTAAGCTGGCCCTCACGCTCTCTGGTGGTGCCCCCGAAATATCACTAGTATGGCTTAATCCGACCACTGTCGATGCTCCAGATGCTACGGATGTGATGATCGAGGAGACGAAAAGAAGCGGTGATCACTTCAACGAGTCTGCGGTAGAAAGAGTCATTGATCCGGGGCACGCAGTCTTTATTGACTACCTGACGGCAGAGACTCCAAGTTTGGACGAGAATGACACACACGAAGAGGTCAGCGAGGGAGTCTCTCCTCCTGTTAGATTGATTTGGGAAGTACCAAAAGTATGGTTGACTTACCTCGTGCTTAATTCGAGTCCTAACAAATTGGCAGGATATGAGAATCGATCCAACCCTGATTCATCCACAAAACTATATCCCGACTGCATCCGATCCAGCAGTCACGGTTACACGGAAGCGCGCTCCGGTTGATGGATTCCCGGCTCTTCTCTTTGAATCTCAAGACATATCAAGGCTGACCTCACCTACAGCATGTGTCAACGATGTATGCATTAACGGGTGCATCGCGTTGCTCCTCTCTGCGCTCAACGTCTCTGCTAATCACGACTTTGCTTTATTTTCAACCCACCACTTGACGCATATCCGTTACCATGCCAGCGACCACGTGCTATGGAAATCCATGGCATACACGAACTTCTGGACGAAGGACATCTGGATCATTCCCATCCATCGGCCTGTGGCAGCGCACTGGGTCCTGTGTATTGTTCATTTGTCTCGTCATGAACTTCGGCTGTTCGACAGCCTAAGCCAACAAAAACCGTGGCGAAGTGATATTAAGGTGCGCAATTATGTGTTTATTTCATATATACCCTTGATCAGTCGTTTGCAGGACATTATGCAACTCATCACCCGACTGATGTCGATTGCGAAACAGAGATTTCCAGAGGTTGGGATTGATCACCAGCCATGGGTAGCACGCCCACTTACGGTATGTCCCTCTCCATCTTTGTCGACTTTCATAACCTTTCCTCAGACTATCCCGTTGCAATCGAACGGCTACGATTGTGGAGTTTGGCTGTTGGCAGGGGTGGCAGCCGTGCTACGTGGTCATGACATCACAGGTGTGAAAGAGGAAAACATATCGCATTTTCGACACTATTTACAAACACTCGTACTGTCGCTCCCTAGAATAGTCGACTAGCATGGATTCACTCTCTAGCATGGTGGCCATCTAATAGGAGTGCACGCGGCTCACGTTCACCACTGGCGATTCGTTGGTAGCGTGGTTAGGCCAGCTGTATTCATCATGTCGTCGGGTGTTATTCATCATCATTGTGACTTGTGGCCTAACAACTGACACGTCAATTCAAGTTGGATTACACCGTACAGTACTCGTCTATGATGAAGTGAACGTTGCAAGATACCGGCAGGTTCGCACACCATGCAGCTCACACAGAACGCGGTGCGCGCAATATGCACTGAGGTATGAGGGACAGGGGATGCGGTCGGGAATAAACATTAAGTATCTCTAATCATGCCGTTCGCGCAGAACGCAGTGCGCGGTCTGAAATAAATGTGCATTTATACTATGTGGCATTATCTCACCAGCAGTCCCAGTATTAGTCCCAGCAGACGGCACATTATCCGAAGCTTCTGTAGTAGCAGTTCTGGAAGACTGCAGACAGTAAATAACCAGGCACAAGAGATGGCATATGACATCCGAAGTTCTAGCAGTTCAAGCAGTTTCTAGCAGTTCTAGCAGTTTCCCGCAGTTCTTTAATCGGACTCCAAACTGTCTTTGCCCCATTTGGACGGATTGCCCTGAATACCGTTTATTGCGCCTATGTCGCAACTTTCAAGGGTCCAAGAATCACAACATGTAGCCAGGAGCACGAAGCAGATCATCGGCATTTACTTCGCGTGCGTGTGAGAATGGAACGTTCAGAGGAAAATATGGTGTGTTGTATGACTACAGGTTATTTTCGCCGCGTTTTCTCGCGTGTGTTATTCACACCCGCACACTGCACACACGACAAAAACCAGTCTCAAAGGATCGTAGGATTCAAGTATCAGGAAATACAGGGAGTGAGGAATGCATGGTGCATGGGATGTGAGAAACGTGAATAAGTCCAAGTGAATGATATCGCCGTCCATCGCTGAAGCTCCATCGTAACTTCTCCCAATCGTTCATTTACTTGTCCATTGATGGCCGTTCGGAGGGCGACTGAGGAACCTTGCGTCCATTCCTCGATTTCTTGCGAGAGGAATCTGCAGCAGTGAGTTTGCGCTTGCCTGACCTATACCAGTCCGTATAACGCTCGTGCGCGGCCGTAAGCACGGCTGATCGGAAGGTTCGCAAGACACTATGCCACGGAACCTTCAAACGCGCCTCAGATCGACATACTTGTTCGATCGCTTGAATGTCTTCTTGGCTCGCCTCCATCTCACAAATGAGCGACTGTATGAGGCGGTCGGAAGCTTTGCCGAGCAAAAGGTCGACATTTTCCATGTCTATAGTAGGGTAGAGCACCTGTGAACCCGTCAGCAAGTGGCGAATAACATTAGTTGGTACATACCCCACATGCCGAGTAGTCATCTTGGAGGCTATCATCGACGACAAGGAGACCATCAGGGCGACGGAGGTAGAGTTCAAACGTAACACGCGTGATGGAGATCCAGGTGAATTCCTCCACGACGACAGGGCCCAAGCTGTCTACTGGGAGGGCCGGGATGAAATCGTTGTATGCGCGGAGGGGATGGGAGCGCAATTCTCACGCGCGGGTGTCTCTGCTACTTGGGGACGCCCACTTAGGGGACTCCTCAATCTTGATCATAAAAGCAAGGTCGACCGTTGGCTGAGATTCAACAACCTGTTTGAGATGCCTGCGAGTATAGGATGGGGATACGGTAAAGCTCACTTCCCCGATCCACTTGGGGATCAAAGAAAGTCTTGGCGCGTGATTGGAATTGTTCTCCATGACGAGTTGGTAGTCGGGAATTGTTCTTCCGCTAGACCCATCAGGTTTGATGTAAAAAAGCGGCTTGTTCAAGCTGTTGCCGAAATTGTAGTTGCAGTCGTCGTAACCAATACCAGTGGTGAATGTGCCGATGGCGCGAGTGAGAGCCACGAGAAATGCCTCGTGTGTCGAAGATGGCTGCATGATGAATAGTTTCTTGTCTTCCTCGAGGTATGTCAACCTGTAAGATGGATCGAACAGTTATGACCGATTCATACTTTTGATAACCTAATTTTGCTTACTTTGCGTGAGATCGTGGATGCTCCTCCGCAAGTGCGGTCAAAAGGTTTGCGAAGTGGTCGGGTGTGAATTGCTCAATGACCTGAAACAAATCAGTAGCTGCATGTGAGAGAGAGACAAAGCTCGAGTATCTTGACTAACTTGTAGTGTGTCGAGTGGGAGATCTGCGAGAAGGGAGAGGACCTGGTCTTGGATGATAATTAGATAAAGTTCACGTAGCCGAAACGAGGACTCCAAACCAATTTTAACATAATCTGCCGCATCGTGGGGATCATCCAATATTTTCCCATCGCCACGCAGCACTTGGCCTCCAAGATCGTTCTTTGTAGACCTAGGTAGGACTGTTCCTTTGTGCTGAGAGGGGGGCTGGGTTTTGGGACGATGAAAATGCTTCCTTTTGACCTCTGAATGAACAACCGTCAGCTGAAAGTAAGGTTGAAGAGATAGAGACTAGACCAGTTTTCGAGCTGACACGAGTGGGCATGTTTTCAGAAACGTGAAGCTCCCACCCCTCTTGTCCTAGCATCTCTGTTAAATATACAAGAAGGGTGCGATCGAGCAAGTTGCTAGTTGGGTTGTATGGCGACTGGTCTCAAACAAGCCTGCATCGACAGATGCCTCCCATATACATGTGAGAGGTGGCTCTGATTATTAATGCGTCACGTTATCACAGCAGAGCTCAGCAGTGGTAGTACTACTTCGGCAGTCCCCGACTCAGATCAGCAATCTCTGTTATCCTGACGTTGCGGGGATTTCCCGCTATGCTCGCTCTGCCTGTTCTGCTCGTTCTGTCCGCTCTGCTCACATGTTTACACATTCTCTGGCGAACGTCATCGGTTTGGCTCGATCGAATGACCCTAGTTCACTACTGATGTTACAATGAATTGAAATACATCCGAGTCGCACTAAGGTTCAATCTGGTAACACCCAACTTATACCATCGTAAGCAACGAACGCCTGTGGGCTTGGGTCAATGATGGCCTCAGGGGACATGCCCAGTGGCTGTGCGGCATGTGTATCTCGAAGTTGCAACGATCTAATGTCGAATGCGGAGGGAATGAAAAAATCGATCTGACTCGGGGTTGATGCGAGCTTGGAAGCCTTAAGATTACTGTTTGGCAGTAAGTAGAATTACAACGTATAAATTAGTTCGCTTACAGCCTGTCCTCGTGAACCTCCTGCAGCAACTGTTGAAACCCGTGTCTCATATCCGGACACTCGTGACTCAGCGTTTTCTCCATCCCGCAAACGATCCGATGTTCGAGGCCGTGGTATTCCGATGAATAACGTTGCACGGGTGCGCGCTTTCCCTTTGTGGACTTCGCCTCAGTGTCTCGTGACTGCCACACCCGGCGGAGGCCACAAGCCAGCTGGAATGAACAGCATCCGAGTCAGTTCGTTACTCAATTGCGGGAAACTTACTACGGCAGCCGACGTAGCAAGTAATTGGAGGGGGGTCGTGTCCCAAGGGGTGATTTTCTGGTGCCACACCGGGGATGCGGGGTTCGTGTACCAAAACTCAGAATGAAATAACAGGAAGATCGGATTCGAAAACAATTTGAAGTTTCCCTTGTGCTTTTCGTCAAGGGTGTGTGATATCAATGTTTAATACGGACTCACTGTCGTTGGATCGTTCTCATGGAGATAATAGATCGTCCAGTTTTCCGGACAGAGCATTAATTCACAGTGGTCGCGGACGGATTCCGATTTCTTTGTAGGTGGCAAGAGGCCGTCAGGATCGACGAGTGAAGGCAAGTCATACATTTTGGCGTATGTCTCTGCCGCCTTTGCCATCTTGCTGCGGAATGTTTGGACTTGGCTGGTCAACTGTGGAAAACAGATTAGTTTCAAGTTGCGCGACGGGGCTATGTTTAACCTGCCAATTTTCTAATTTTCTCGCTCCAAGTGGTCACTGGAATGGTTCGATGAAACATGAGTCACTACCATGGTAAAAAAAGGATGATAAACAAACCATGTCCTGTCTTCGCGCCAGCTTGAATCAGATATTTCGGCTCTGTGTTGTTCCACTTCCCACTAATGATCGCATCTAAGATGATAAGGTCTGACGCTATTTCGACGTTCCGCTTATCAGGAAGTGGGAGGTCACTTTTGTGGATCCTATCATCCAGACCGTCTTCCCTGACACTCGCTGAAGCGGAAAAGCTGGGAGCCGTGGACCGACTGACACTCCGTGCGATTGGTGTAGGCAGTTCTTGTGTACTACCTGACTGGGGTCCGGAGTAGAAACCGTGAGGAAGTTCGGATGCGGGAACCATATGATCGTAAGGAACTATGGAAGTGGCGAATTCGTGGCCATGCAGCTATGCAACCCAACAATGAGAAGGAGGACTGGGTTTGAGTGGGAGACAGGGACTTACTTGTTCGAAAGCATCACTGGTATGATCACGATGTAGACCAGCAAAGTTCAAGTTGGTATAAACCGTATTAGTGTCGGACATTGGAACTGGCGTCGGACGTTGCACTTGCGAGACGTACAGCCAGGAATCAATTTATCAACCAGCGCACGTGTGTTTCGTGGTGCTGACCTTACCAGCGGGAACCTTGCAATGACTTACTGTGACGCTATCTCGCCAGAAGTCCCTCCAGGCAGAGAAACTCGATAGCCAGGTATGGCGATCAAACTATGTATGATCAAGGCAGACGGAAGCTCACCATGCAGTAGTTTCTACAACTTTATCTCATCAGCAGTACCAGCAGACGGCGAATATAACCAGGCACTAGTACATATTCTAACTGGGTGATTGTGGTGATCGTCGCTGCTGCCGTGAGTAGTGCTACATGTACCTATTACGTTGCAGCTTTTCAGGGTACAAGCCCCCAGAATACATAATCACGGAGAAAATTCAGATCCGATTCGTTGGCATGACCTTTGCTTGCATGGAACATTTTGATGGAGACATGAATTGTTTTATTGTCGGCAGCTGATCAAGATCGCTGGGCTGTGGGAGTGTATAGGTTCCAAATCAGGAATCCAATGGAACCACTCATATTGGATACGAGAACGCACGGTCGGGGATGAAGCTTAGTGCTCGAAAACCCGAGGTCGGGCACGCCTAGCAGTCAAAGGGAGCATAGTCGAGGTGGGTTGTGAGCTACATTAATGGCACTTTTGATGCCGGACTGTGCTTGAAATACCAAATACCGATTCCCAAACTTTTTGCGGAGACGAGCATACAATGGGAAACCTAGTAGGTTATAAAATAGAACTTGAATAGAGTTATGCAACGCAAAGCGGTGAATGTCAAAATGGAAATGAAGAAGTACTATTGCCATAGTCCGAACTCCTGGCACTGTAATCCCCACTACAACTCAGAGCATTGGCCTGGGGAAAAAGTCTGAGGTACGCCCACTGTCCTGCACTGGCACTGCTACCTCCCAATGCTGCCTGGCTACCGAATAGATCCTGGTGAATTTGACCAATCTGACGCTCCATTTGATTGAAGTATCCCTGAGTTTCTTCCAGCTCGTCTCTCATAATGACCTTCATCATCTCTAGTTCTCGCATACGAAGACGCTGGTACTGCATCTTTGCAGCGTAGACTTCCCGACTCATTTGAGCGAGATCAAGGATTTGCTTGTTTATATATTCTCTAACTTCAGGGCTTCGACTATTGTCAAACTTAGAATAAATGTGAGTACAGCCTGCGAGGATATCTGACTCAGGGTGCTTACAGATGTTTTCACCACCTTCTGTCTCTTTGCAGGACGAGGTAACGCACATTCTCTACCAGATCCAGGGAGCGCTGGGGGATAGCTGAACATATGTTTTCCGAGAGGGGAGGATCCAAGTCGTGAAAGGCGTGATCCCGGACGTGATCCCGAGTCATCAAAAGCTTGAGTGTGTGATCTGGGGCCCGGGGCAGCGAGACTTTCTGCATCGAGCATAGGAGACGACAACAGAGCTGTCACCGACATGGTAGGGAGGCGAATGACTTGATGAGTTGTGCGGCAGTATTCAAGCTTGACTTCAAGTTGAACTAGTGCAACACCACTGAGTTTCATATACATAGACGGAAAATGCAGTACTTTCCTGTCTTAGGCAGCGGCGCATCATGGTATATGCCTGGTAAATTACTGTAAACGAGCACTAGGTACATCATTGGCACTCAACTCGATTCCTACGCACGCTGCAGTATTACTAACCATGAACGCTGCATGAGCTGTGAATCCCACAACCTGGGTGACATGACACGAATCACCACTGTCAAGGGCTTACTACAGACTCTGCGTGGATACCCCAACAAGTGGGATTACAGTGGTTGGCAAGCTTTTGCTGCCCTTCCCACTCTGCCCACTCAGCCCACTCTGCCCACTCTGCCCCCTCTGCCCATTCTGCCCGCTCTGCCCGCTCTGGGGCCCTTCCTTTTACGATCACACTAGTTCTCCCGAGAATCGGACTCCCAGTCACACGCTACTGATTCTGGTCTAGACAATATTTCAAATTGACAAATCTGGTCCGGATCTACAGATTTACAGCAGAGCCCCGCTCTGCCTGCTCTGCCCGCTCTGCCCACTCTGCCCACTCTGCCCGCTCTGCCCACTCTGCTCACTCTGCTCGCTCTGCCCACTCTGCCCACTCTGCTCGCTCTGCCCACTCTGCTCGCTCTGCCCGCTCTGCCCGCTCTGCCCACTCTGCTCGCTCTGCCCGCTCTGCCCGCTCTGCCCACTCTGCTCGCTCTGCCCACTCTGCTCGCTCTGCCCACTCTGCTCGCTCTGCCCACTCTGCTCGCTCTGCCCGCTCTGCCCACTCTGCCCACTCTGCCCTTCCTTTTACGTTTACACTAGTTCTCCCGAGGATTACACTCCGAGTCACATGCTGCTGATTCTGGTCTAGAGAATATTCCAAATCGACTGATTTGATACGGCAGAGTGGGCAGAAATGAACAGTTCTGCGTAACTAATCAGCGACATATCCAGGACAAGCACCCACATGAAGCACCGTGACGGAACATAATCAGATCCTCGCCTACTACTACCTGATTTCGGTCTCGACATGTTACGTGGTGAACTAAGAGTTTGTCCAACATTGTCCGTTTTGGCACATCGCTAATGTCATTGTTAATAGACAGCTGTGACTACTTCACAATGGTATCGTTCTCGCTGTTCGCGTGCTATGGTCTGTCGCAGTCGTTCGTAGAGTACAAGGTTTTTTGTCCAGCTATAAGTATTTGTCAGTCCACCACTGGCAACTAACCTCCTCCTGTTTTACCGCCGTCGATACCTTCATGCGAAACACATTGCGTCGATCCAAAACCCCATTGCCTCTGGCACAGTCTACCGCAGATCTCGATGGTGCTGCGCAAGGCGTAGACGGTTCCCTCGAGGAGCAGGTTGGAGGTGGACATCGACCACCTTCACCTCCCGTGGAAACTCCCACCCGACTTCGAACTCGTATCAAGCCAAGCGAGAGAGCTCGCGATAATGTCCTCCTGCAGCAAGCTGGGCTTCGGCGTGCTCTTATGGGAGAGGCCACCGGAGGGAATTTATTACGACCTCCCGTGTTGTCTGCCACTGATGATACGGCGCCTAGCTCACTCGTTACGCCGTCCTCCGCCATTTTTCTAGGTCCCCAACCACCAAACACTCGCACTACCCCTGCCAGCGCCTCTGATACTCTGACACTCAGTGGTTCCACACCGAATGATCCCGTGACATGCAGTGGCTTACAGATTGTGCCTATGACACGTGTTATTCCACCGACACCTGTTCCAGGGCAGAACACAACCGCAAATGATTTATCCGGCAGCACTACTAACTTGAATGCTGACCCATCGACTCCGACATCTGGACGACGAACGGCTGCTGTCAATGCCATTCTCGTGGCTGGTTACGACGAACTCGACACTGTCCTCATTCGGCTCGTTGAACAAACCAACCTCACTATACAGCAGGTATTAGATGGGTGGCACAAGAGCCGCTCGCGCACCGTAAACGGTATAAACCATTGGAACCAATATACGAAATATGCGATGCGACATGAAGAACAGGAGCGACAACGGCTTGGACTCCCACCAGATGTCCCACGTATGTTTCTCACTCACGATCCAG
>JBBPRR010001423.1:0-10870 GCA_038093115.1 Hortiboletus flavorubellus | reverse complement strand
ACAAATTTGAAGAACGGTATGCGAGACTAGAATGTCACCTTTATCTCTTTGACGTGCAGCTGCGCTTCTGGATCCCATCTCTGGTTCGAAGGGTTCCTCTCCGGAGCTGGGTTGAGAAGAATCAAAGAAAGACACTCCATCGTTTTTCCGAGACCTAAAAAGATCAAAGCCGTGTAAGCCACAATCACACGAACATAGGACACAAACCGGGTTCCTCAGCAAGTATGCCTCCCAACGCAGTATGGGGCCTTGGGGCAGTGGGGCTAAGAGCGCTGGTAAGGCGGTTGAAAAAGAAATTTCGACCTCCCATTTCTATTTCTTCCCAAAAAGGTGGTAAGTGCCTGCTTCCTGTACTTAAAAACGCCTCCGAATCGTCGAGTGGAACTACGGTTCCCGCGGGCGTGATCCTTTTGCCCTCACGCTCCAGCATCCAGGCGACAGTGCGCCTTTGAAAGGGCATTAACGTCGCGAGGAGTCCGTCAGGCTGCAATGACTCGTAGGTGACGTCCTGTGCAAGAGGGGGTGCTGGACACATGATTTTGAGAAAGAAGGGGATAGTAACATCCAGTGCTTCTCCCGCAAGATTGCTATATATGGGGCGCGTGAGGGGTGTTTTGGAGAGGAAGCAGAGAAGTCGGCGTTGAAGACCCTCGAGTTCGCTCAGACTACGCTGAGAAAGTGAGCTGTTGAACGGGTCATAGGTCTCGGGTATCGCGAGCGAGAGTGTGAAGTGGGCTCGGAGCTCAAACGGAAGGTCACATGTAGGGTCATATGTGCCTTCTGGAAGGATGTGTAATCGGAGACTCGCCTCTAGCTTCGCGCGATTATGGGACTGGAGGATGGCGCAAGCTGTGATAAAGTCGCGGTGCATTCCTAATGACTGCATATCTTGCTCTTCAAAGCTATCCTCAGCGAGACCATCTGGCCACGGGATGTCCGGAAGCAAAAACAACCACCTCTCGCTGTGCTCTTCTGGGAGGGATATAGGAATTTCTTGACGTTGAGCAGCAAAAGCCAAAAGACAACCATGATAGCGTGTCATAAAGAGCCTTCCCATATCTATATCTCGGGAGACAGACGCGTCCCTCTGAAAGACTTCAAGAAGATAACAAAGCTTCTTCTCTTCCTTGAGCCATCCCCATTTCGCTGCGACTTTATCGTCGGCGTAATGTTCCGAACAGTGGTCAACCACCCTGTTGTATCGCGAGTGTAACGCAAACTGGTAAACTTGAAGAAAAGAGGTGTGCTCTGGTTCATACGCTTGATCAATTACGTCGGAGGGTGATTCCCAAAATGACGGATAAATCTGCCTGTACTCCGGGCCAGTGTCGTCTTCATCAGTTTCATCTTGTGCATCAGTTGAATTCTGTCTGGTGCCGTTGTCGCGTCTAATGCGTTTTGAAGGGCCAGGGGTCGATTCTGAACGTTTGCGTTTGCGAAGGGTGCGGTCACCCGTCGGAGGTTCATCACCTGCCGGGTAATCTTCCTTATCCATTGTTGATTTTTTCAAGTTCCGGGAGAGCGAGGAAATCAGTGTACGGAGGTTGAGCGCAGGGCGGAAGTTGTAGTTGTCGAAGACCCCGCCTCTTCTGAAGTTGTGATAGCGCCTGTCTGGCCAATAATAGGATGCTTTGCGACGCAAGGACTCGACATGGTGAATGGTGCGGATGTCGTTCCCCGGATCCACCATGTTCACGAAGGAAGGAAAGAAGGGGGCTCGAGAAACGCGTCTCGCGACGTAATTATGATAAATGAACGATCACGTGGCCTCCTATTACCAAATCCGATTACCCCTGTTTTACAATGACTCGTGTGTTTGTTCTTCGCGGGCAATGGTCACGATGTATTCGGTATATTGATACAGGCTAGATGTGTGGGTATGGTATTGTGAACAGGATTGGGGGATGGTTATCTATACTAGATGCAGAAGTAAATGCTCGGGGGAACACATGCGGTGAAGTGTGGTGCCGTTTCTAGGTTGTGTCATGTGTGTTCGATGAGGGGGCAGAATGGGACTGTGTGAATGTAGTCCGTGGTCGTGGGCGTGGTCGTAACAAGAGTCATCACTAGCTCGTCGACGTCAAAGGATACGTTTGAACGTGGGTGGAAGACAGAAGAAAATCCAGCGCGAACAACGCTAGATCTTCAACTCTCGAAAACCACGTACGTCTAACCTTCCCGTTCCATTCCGCTTCCACTCCTCTTGCACGCTACCTTCATCATCCACACTGGGGTCTCCAACTTCCGTTATCTTCGCCAGCCCCTTGTGGTCTGTTGCGCCAGCGTTCCTCTTGAATCGACCGCCAGGAATGACAATCCGCCCCGCACCCACCCGTTTTGCAACAAGCGCGGATCGCGGTTTGGGAAGCCCAAGAGCTTTGCGTTGGCGTCGCGTTAGAGGCTTCTGAATAAGTATAGGCTCGGGCTCGGGCTCCGGAGGCGGCGTCCCAGGAAGGGGAGACGACGCCACCGAAGAAGAGCGCGTAGAAGTAGAGGATCTTGGAGTGGAAAGTTCAGGTGTTGACTCTTCTTCCTCGGGATCGTCGACCTCGATAGCGCTTGAATCTGATCGCAATTGCGTCGGAGGGGGAGGTTTGCCCACGCTGCGTGTTCTCTTTGCTATGGAATCCGATACAGAGGAAGAGCCCGACGATTCATCAAATGTGCGCTTAGGGGACCGATGGACCCGGAGGATAGGGGATAATGAAGAATCTACATATGCTGGTTGCGATGTGACAGGTGTGGGTGGTAATACATCAACATCGATCTGGGGCGGTGATGGGGCAGAGGAAAGGGGTGATGGCGAGCGCGACACAGGGAGAGGTATTTGTGTTGGGGTAGGAACCACGGTTTCTTCGATCTTCACCTTCGTGCTCGTGAATTGGCCATTTTTAGAACGTTTAAGGGTAACCTTGGACTCCAGCTTTGCCCTAGCGCGCGACGAGGGTGGCTTCTTCCTTACTGGCGACGGTACAATAGCCTCCGAATCCACTGGCAGTTCACAAACGTTTGGAAGGCCTGTGTGTGGACCTCTCAAATTGCGAATCGATGAAAAATGTTCCCAATCATGGTACCTGCATGCGTCCAAGTGTCAGCGACTTTTTAATGTTCAGATTTTCATGTGATCCCAGCAAACTTACGCCACATACACCGTATCACTGACTTCCTCTTCCTGTGACATTTCCTCCCGTTGTGGTTGCTGTTGCTTCCGAACACGTCGCCTCTCACGTGTATGCATTGGTTGACCATCGACTTGTGTTGTCGGAGAAGTAGATTGATCGGCGATAACCTCTCCTCCCGCATCCCATTCGATGACGTATACAAGTCCAGGTTGTATAACCTTGACATTTCTTCGCGCAAAGTGGGAGAATGCAGATAGTTCAAGGTGACCACCATAAGTGCCTGTAGCATGTTACAGAGGATGAGACCCTGTTGACAGGGAAATGACCATCATCACCACGCACCTTGTTCCCTCATACACCGCAGATGGGCGGCTAACCCACGTTCATCTTCACAAAATGGTTCGTAACGTTGCGAATGAGTCTCGATCCAGTCGCAAATATCCTTGCGTAATTGAAGATGGCACGAAGGGGAACCGTATAGTTGATCGCTCAGCGCACGGAATAAACAATTTCCGTCTCCTAGGGTGTCCGCTGCGTACAGCCCCAACGACCGCAACTGCTCCGTCAGTAGCTGGGTGTTCTGCTCGGGATCGGCAAGGGGCTAACGAGGAAAAAAATAAACAGAACAAAAATGATCGATTTGGTGCAATGAGCTGGTTGCCACCATCCTCATAAGTGGAACGTGGGGGACTGACCCTGCCCTTCGACCTCGTCGTGCGTGTCCTCACTGCATGATGAGGTTGTGTCAATGATCTCCCCAACGACAAATATTTGCAGCATTGTGCAACGAAACGCACTTTGTAACGGTGCTTTGCCATGTTTCTGATGCCTTTTCGAAGAAACCATTATAAAGTAACAAAAATTTCCAGCGTTTTGCGCTTTTGTGAGGGGGATCGGGTTGGTTGTTAATAAACCCTAGCTCCCACGTTCTGGGGTCCTGTCACACGGGACCCCAGATATGTGCAGAGCCTCGCTTGTTGCCTCGTTGCATCCACCCTTCCATGCCGTGGTTAATGTCAGTGTCTCTCCAGAGCCAACAGATCCATCCCCATAAAATAGAGGTGGGCTGCAAGGGAAATGTTGACTATGTTGTCAATACAAAAACTATTGGAAATCCCGTCAGCCCAAAGTCGCTCGCGAACCGACACCGCCTGGAGCGGGTGGCGACGGGAATGATTTTTGGTTCTGACTACGATCTGACACGAAGCCACTATATCTGGCGCCTCTCTGCATCAACATTGGATCTGTGCAGCATATTTGGAAGACACTCACATCCTACCCAGACGATCCAACTCTTCCCGAGAAACAGAGGATCTCGTAGTCTTGAGTGCTTGCAAAAGGTCGGCTTGCGTGATTTCGTACTGAATAATCCACATCATTAAGTAGTCATCCTACCAATAAAAGATGCAGACAGGACCTTTTTAGGCGTGTCGGCTGGTTTCTTCTTGGTGTTGACACCCGTCTTGGGACTCATTATTTGTTGAAGCTACAGGTGCTGACCTTAGTCTCTTGCTGAACAAAGCATCAAAGTCAAATACTCTTTTCTGCAGCGCAGACTCCTCTGCTCTTGAAAGAACCTTTTGTTCGCCAGTGGCGCCCAGCGTGACGTACTGAATCCGTTTCTCCTCCTCTTGCTCTGACCGTCTGCTGGATGTTGCGTCAATAGACGCGTGTACGACTTGAAGGTGAGCATTGTATACCAGGGACTGAAGGTCAGCCCCTGAGAAACCCTCGGTCAAACGAGCAATTTCTGCAAAATCGACCGCGGGTCCCAATGTTACCTTGCGGGTAACCGCGTGCAAAATCTGAAGGGATCAGCTCATCACAATGTACGGAGACAGGGTCCCTTACATCCTTTCGATCTTCTTCATTGGGCATGTCACATAGAATAGATTTGTCAAGACGACCAGGGCGAAGGAGGGCAGCATCAATGAGATCAGGTCGACTTGCTCGAGAAGTTAGATAGTGACAAAGTTGATATGGGTGGAGTACCAACCTCGTGGCTGCGAGAACGTAAACTCCACTCAGGCCCTCGGCACCATCCATCTCAGTCAACAGCTGATTCACCACACGATCGGTCACGCCCGTACTGTCATGCCCTCTAAAGATCACGATTATCAACATATGTGACAGGAATGAGATAAAGAGTGGCGGACCTCTTGGGAGCAATTGCGTCGAACTCATCGAAGAATAGAACACACGGTTTCGCAGAGGAAGCTCGATCGAAGATATCTCTAACCTGAGAAACATCGGAAAAACAGGAAGTTCACTTAGTTTCATACACACCGATTTTTCACTTGCACCGATATACTTATTCAAAAGCTCAGGGCCTTTGATACTAATGAAGTTCAGTCCACACTCTTTAGCAACGGCAGAAGCAAGAAGTGTCTTGCCACACCCGGGGTAGCCATACAGTAACAACCTGTTGAAACGTAAATGACATACGCGGGAAACTTTGTTGCCGGCTTAGCTCACCCCGAACGCAAGCGTAAGGGAGACTGCTTGAACAATGGAGCATATTTGGTAGGCCATTCCAATGTTTCTTGCAAAATGCGTTTCACCCGCTTCAGCCCTGGCATAAAAGTTGGCTGTCAAGATCACACGCACAGAGAGAGGGAGGGATTCACCTCCTATGTCAGCCCACTCCACATTTGATTTCTGAAGTGGGACATCGCGTAAAGAGTGGGGAACGAAATCCACTTGAGCATTTGAGAAATCGGCGGCGGATAAATTAACCTAGTGTATCTGTTATATCTTTGACAACAATCCGTCCAAATCAACGTCCTTACTTCGGTTGCTCCTGCTCCATGCTTTAAAAACGCTCTGCTAGCACCTTGCTGCACTGTACGGGTGACGAGATCCTGTAGATCAACAGGAGAATAACCTTCCGTGTGTGTCGAAATCATAGCGAAATTTGGAGGATCTCCGGGGTCCATGATAACGCCTGGAGATTTTACGCATAGCCGTTCCACCAAATTTGTCAATATCTGGAGAGTTTTGGCCAATTAACAAGTACGATGCAGGGAGTTGCCTACTGACCTCCTTGCGCGCATCCTTGTTAGGAGACTGGATATGGTACACTTCCTGAAAGATATGCAGTGTGTGGACGAGGGCGTGCAGACTCGTTTGCGATTCAGCAGTGCCGATCATGACTATCCCACGAAAGTTTGAAGGTATCATGCGTGCTCCAGAAGAGTATTGAGCGATGAAAAGTTCCGTGATATGGCGAAAGCGAAATGAGTCAGAGTGCTAGTAACCCGTATCTGACCGTCAATACGGAGACAAGTCAAGTTCTGAATGCAGAAACCACCCACCTCGACCTCAGCCCTCAGGACCTTGTCGAGGTTATCAAATATGAGTACGGTCGGACGATGCCATGCTGCAATCTCGTACAGATACCGAAAGAGAGTCTTCAAGGCCGATACAGGTTTCTCGGTGTAGAACTTGAAGTCAACGTAGTGGGTGTCTTGGCCCAGTTAGCAACAAAACAATGTGAGAACAATCCAGACCATACATGTGTATGTGCGAGTATCTTCCTCAAGCCGCTTCGCGATGGCCCGGGCTATCGAAGTCTTGCCGACTCCTTTTCTCCCAGTCAAGAGAATTGCGGATACTACGGCGTTCCATTAAGCAATACAGAAAATACTTGATCAACGAATAACACACTTCCATGCACCATCTTGTCAAGAGATTGGAGAGCAAGATTAGCAACGAGTTGTTTGGTGCCGTCCTCAAGGATGTCCTGCACGCCAGAGAGTACCGTGTCTGGTAAGGATGGTTGCCTTGGTAGGTTTCAATCGACAGATGTCCCACCACGCATTCTTCTCCGGTGTACTCACAATGCTTCTGCCTCGTCTATGTTCTGAGCCGGAATGTCAGTGAAGAGGTCTGAAAACGGTTTTCGCTCTCCCGTTGGAATAACACTTATCCCCAGCATCAGCACAAGCGCTTGACAATACCACACTTCCAAGACGATCTCACTCACTGAATCCAGTGCCAATCACCGATGCCTTCCAACCCGTATGGGAAGTACACGTGACTTTCTAGGACCTTATCGGACCATCCCACTAACAGGAATTTTTCCGCGGATACATTCGACGACGTCTGGTCAGCGTCAGGATGTTCGCGTTTCCCCCCTGGGTGAAGCACTTGGGCAACAGGCTCCTGCGTTTCCGCATTTGCATTTGCATTGCGGGGTGGCTCAAGCGGGTTATGCGGAGGATCCAGCAGCCGATACGAGAATCTGAGGAAAATATCCTTCATATCTTCCTTCATCGAATGCCGAGATTGCGCCAGGTTAGAGAACGTGTAAGGATGGATATAAGCTAGTGTTTCCGATCGATTATAACGAGCTGATGAGGGTGAAAATCGTTTGATTAGGCGAGTCGGCAGAACTCGCAACACGGTCGCCGGTAACGAGGGTCCCGCTGGATCTTTTTTAACTGCACCATCTTGTGAAGTGGATGGGATACCTCCGATAGCTTTTGGGTGACCGTGCGTCTTTGGCGCGATGCTAACTTCACTATCGGTTGCCAGGAGAGCTGCGTTGCCTTTGGTTGACGGAGCCAAAGAGACTAAGAAAGTTGGTCAGGGGAACACGTGAATTTAGGCAATAGAGCCTACCAACAAGGAGGCGAACTCTTGTGCGCCCCAACACCCATACATCAATTTCCTGTCCGACTTTTGCGACCCGAACCTGGGACAACAGAGTGGACTCGACATGAGAAGCATGGATTTCCTGGAAAAGAAATGATAAGTGTGTCGATGGAGCCAATAAGGCAAGCTGACGATGATTTCCCAGTCGTCTGCAGTGAGAGGTTCTGTTCCGACCGAGGAAGCAAACGGTAGATCATACAACAGACCGATCTCGACCTGCATGAAATGTCATCAAATTATTTTTCCTCGAGAAGTAGCAAACGCACAATGTCGCCCTCCGCGAAGCCAAGGCCTTGCGCATACTGAGGGTCGATCTCGATTGTCTCGAACGCGTTTTCTCGCGCGTCTACATTAAAACGGGCGAGGGAAGAGGACGATGCCATTCCGGTCCATCCCACATAAGCCTCAACTTTCGAGGCTTGGGAGTCGCGTCTGAGATGTATAGCAAGCGTTTGTGGCCGCTGTCGGGTGTCAGATGCGACGTTTATTTGAGGTACCCGCGCAAAACACCCACGCACTATGGATCGTTCGAGAAGAGGCCCATAGATTGAGATGGGTAAATTCACGAGGGAGGATTTCAAGGACACAAAATGTACTCGCGCTCTCCGTGGCATTTTGAAAGTGCAGAGACTACCAATCTGCCCTGGACCGATTGGGACCAACGGCTGCGTGGGAATCCTGGGCATGCTCCTTGCACTCGGACGTCTTCATTTCTGTCCCACATGCTCCCACTTTCCGACTTCCTGATATCCTTGCTCGCTCTACCAAAAGAAATCACCCTAAAGTTATGCATTTGAAACACATATATGAAACATAGAAACTACACAACATCTGGACAGAATAAAAAAGAAAGACTCAGGAACTCTTCTTCAGAGACGGAGTAGGCGTGCAGGTCGAAGTCAAAGAAGGATGGTATGATCCGGCAAGTTGACCTTGGAGGTGGAAAGGTGAAAGTTTCGTGCGGATTGTTGTATGGGCAGAGTTTCCGTGTCGTCATCTATCAGCCATGATGCATGACGCAGATCGTCGACTGTGACCACACATGTCATTAACTTATAAGCAAGGGTGGCGATCCGCAGCCCGAGGGTGACTTAACGCGTAGATATGCCCCACGTGAGCCCTTTTCAACGATTTAGGACAAGAGTATGCACACTCACCAGTATCAAGGCCCCGGATTATCGGTGATGAACCGGATCGTCACCTTGTCCGCCTTGTCCCCAAGCCCAGCGTTGGCAATGTCTCTCGTGACAGAGCATCAGCGCTCTTGATGACCGCGAAATGGTGTTGTTGCAAGTTTCGATAAAGAGGATGTCAGAGTGTATTGATCCACCTACGCCGTGCAAGTGAAAGGATGCTGGTGTCGGAAGGGAGTCAGATGACGGGTCCTGTGTACCATGCTAACTGTACTCAGGGGACGACCTGGAGTATTATCAGCGTGGGAAGTGATCTCGACCACCATATTCTTTGGGAGTAGAAAAACAGATTCTCTGGGATCAATTTCCCAGCTCCGCGCTCCGTTCATGATCTGAAGCAGAACAGGAACACTTGGTGATGTATACTCAACCCGTTGATCGAGGAGTTGTAGTCTGTCTAATGATCCTTGTACACCACGACAATGAATCTGATGTCCAAATCTTCTTTAAGAAGCCGAGGGGAAGGCTTCGTTTCCGAACGCAGAAGCGTCTCATTAAGATGGTTGTTCGTTATGGCATCGGTCTGGGGGTTGACATCCGGTGCGCCGAAATATCTCAAGAATGATGGCAGTGGTATTCGCAGTCATATTTTGGGACCCAGCAATTGCTGACTGGTTGGGTAGCGTTGAGGACAAATGAGTAACGCTGGGTTGCATGGATCTGGATAAAGTCGACGTCGTAAGGCTTGACGTGCTCTCCGTCGACTTCTATGACTGTCATGGTGTGATTATCAGTGCTGAAGTTGTAATATTGCCTACATGCCTTGTTCAAGAGGCGGAAACGGTGACGGTTATCTTGTTGGACCATATGATGTAGGTGACAGGTGGGTTCACGCGAGTCCGATGCAAAGCCGAGCTGGGACCGGCAACTTATCAAATTGCCGTGTGTCTTCTCCGCAGAACGCGTTACAGTAAACTGACATGTTCAAATTCTTTGAAACACCATCATAAGGAACAGGCGTTGTACCCGGTTCGAGTGCTATCCAGGAACAAGTGACTCAATTAAAATACGGCGGGTCTCGGGTTGCAATGCCCCACTTCTTCCTCGACCCACCCCACCTGTGTACCCTTGTTCGAGGCGTTTTTGTCTCATACTAGGTTTCCATATACTTTATGCTGTTGTGGATGCCTGCCCTTGCCATGTACAGCAGAGTTATCTTTGCTGTGTATTGCAGGCGTGTGCACACGTTATCTTGGAGTACCCACTATTCGACAGGTCACGAGCATGCACACGAACATTGTGCGCAGAAGAAATTCCAGTTCTTGGACTGGGCTCTCCTGCCTGGTCTCCCACTTGGACCCATTTCTCAGCTTGGTCATTCTTGGAGCACCCACTATTCAACAAGTCACGAGGATGCCTCACACGATGTTATATCCTTCGGCGCGCAGAAGAAACACCCGTTTTTGGACCGGTCAACTCACCTGGTCTCTCACTTGGACCCTTTTCTCGGTTGGCCCTGGATGGTTGAACCATGCCTGTTTGCAGCATCCGTCTTCCTGTCCCGTTTCATCCACGCCCAGGTCTTCCCTTTCACCCCGATTCGGTCTTGGAACCTATGGTCGCCATGGATGATTCAACTATGGCCTGTAATAGCACGTCAGTCTGTGGCTACCGTGCTCTTGGCCTTGGAGCAGCAATTTAGCCTCGCCAAAGCCGTCCCCTTCAACCCGACTCAGTCAGACGTTCTGATCGCGGCAGATGAGTTGACGTGGCGATGATGTCTTATCTACAGCCGCAAGTGGAACGTCTTGAGGCTGTGCTGTGCCTTGCGAGCATGTGATGGATATGTAGTGGGCCATGGCTATGCGACGGATGCATGTCCGGTATTGCACAAGGGAAACCTTCGTTGACGGCGACGGGGGGAGGTCAATCAACCCCCCCCCCCCCGCTACAGCGAAG
>JBBPRR010001422.1:0-10882 GCA_038093115.1 Hortiboletus flavorubellus | reverse complement strand
CGGGCATCTCCAACTTACGCTAGGCCCTTTTGATTTCGCCACATCACGTCGGCGGCGGTCTGACGCCGACAAGATCACGGAAGAACTGCGTCTAGCCTAACCATGATGGTGAATAATCCGAGTCCGACGCACACATTCACGGAGCCGGGCCACTTGACGCCCAGAAAGCCGAGCGTTGAGTCGTCCGCCCGGCATCAACCATTATAGCCGCTATTCCTGCAGCCAATCAAGCATCCGACCCTTGATGCGGCCCATTAGGATAAGGACTTGATTGGAAACCACGATTTGCACGGCACTTGGAATCTTGAAGGGAATCTCGCTCAAACGGTGCTGAGAAAGGTCAATCTAAAAAACAGCCATCCCCGTGCATCGCCTCATACGGGGAACGATGGCATCGCTTGAGAATTTTCAAACTATTTATAAGTACCATCAAAATCAGGGTACAGTACTACCGTAATGCCGTAGGTTTCTGTTCCGCGTGTTGACGACTTGTGGGATAACTGCTGGTGGAATAATACGGGAGGATTACCCACAGAACGCATGCTCTGCGGATAGCAAAGTACACCATGTTGTCTGCAAGAGAACAACTTATCCTTGCCTGGGTTTGAAAACGTGGTCGGCATTTGAATTCAAGTCTCTGACTGAGTTTGAAAATGATTTTTAGCACTGCCACTGGCCCACTGCCACCGCAGTGGTACGACAAATTTAAAATGTGTCGTTGCTCGCAGACGCCCAGTCGAGTGGGCCAATGATTTTTGTCTCCAAAGTCAAGTGGGAGGGAGTCTTGTTGGTGTGTAGTCAAGCCAACCGAGTTGAGGACGAGCATTGTTTCGCACAACGCATACAATCAGGCACCGAACTCAGCCACGTTCCAATCACTTCTGCCACTGAGCAGCACATGTCTTGAAGTCCTCATCGTCGCCAACACCCCGTCAACGACCGCAGCAACCCCAACGACACTTACCTCTCGTCTATCCACCCCCCAACATGGCCCCGACCCTCAAGCAAAGGCTGGCTGCTCTCTCTCTCGCTCCTTCATCTCCCACTTCACCCCTGAGCGCCGCGAACCTCAAGAAACCCTTTCAGCATCCTTGGAAACGTGGGTTCCAGGATCCAGCTGCAACCGAACCAGATGCGCGCGACAGAGTTCAAGAGGTCATGGGCAAGGTCATATTTCCGGCTGGTGTTGACTACGAGTGAGTGTCGTGCCGAGTTAAAAATGATCCCGTTTTCTTATCGAAATGACCTTTAGGACAAGACCTATGTAAGCCCAAAGACAGAGCTCAAACGAAATGTCCTGATCATGTTTGGCTGCAGGGTAATCATCAGCGCCTCAGCGCTCCCTGACCCTCGTCAAGTGTCGTACGATATCCTTTTGTCGTGCGTTGTCTCGTTCTCGATATGGAATTGGTACCAACGATAGCCCATTTAGTCGCATTCTCTCATACCTCGACCTTTACGGTGCGTGCCCTGACGACTCTGTACAGGCTACTTGCTCATCTCTAGCAGTGGAGTCCGATTATACTGTAGTATTCTTTGCCGCTGGGGGCAGACATGCTCCAAGCTGGAACTGGGTGTGGAAAGCTTACCGTAGTCTCAGTCGCAAGTATCGTAAGAACGTGAAGCGTCTGGTGAGCCTCCATGCGGTTCGCCCTCGCCCCGCTCTTAATTCTATCCAAAAGTATATCGTACATTCGTCTTTCTTTTCAAAGAGTGCGCGCTTCCTCGTGTTCCTCTCATAAAATAGCTTATTGTCTTTTAGTGTTGTTCTCCTTGGCTGGTGCCATCATAAGGTTTGCACTCTGCCTTTGGAAACACCCCTTCTAACCTGCTCGCAGTCCAAAATTCTTCCGCAAGATAGTGTACATTGATACGTTGTCGGACCTTGCACATCATGTACCGTTGACGCAGATTGACATTCCGCCGGCGGTGTATCAGTAGGTTTCCGTTTTCTCATGTTACCCCGAAGTTTTATGCAAGTCATTAGGGAAAATATGAAGCACGAGAGGCAGATTAATATGCCTATACCCATTCGTGCAAGTGTGTTTGGCGTGCCGCTCGAAGAACTGATGGGATGCGATGGCGAGAAAGGTGGTATCCCTCGAGTCATCAAGGACTCGATCCAATACCTCCGGGAGAGTGGTGCGTACAAGGCATATTGGTCATACCTCCACTGCTCAGAACTCCTCTCTGCAGGCATGAAGGAGGAAGGACTATTCAGACGATCTCCCAACTCTGCTCTGCTAAAGCAGGTACAACAGGCTTACGACAGAGGTGTGTTATAGCCCGTGCCCAGAGCTGTCATCTTGAGTCGAGCATTACTCAGGCCAGGTTGTTTCTCTTGAGACTTTTGACGATCCCTATCTCGCCTCGGTTCTCATCAAGAAGTACCTGCGTGATCTTCCTACTCCCCCCTTTCCCGAATCACTCTATCCTGTCATTCGACAATGTCCAATGGTTTCAAGCAATCTAACCGACATGGCCGCAGTTACATACATCCGAGATACCCTCCTTCCGCAGTTGATGCCTTGTGTATACATCCTCCTTAGCCATGTCCTACGTGAGAGCAACGATATCACTTGTACGCATTCTGCTCACGGTGTTGTTTAGACCTTCTCCACGAAGTATCGTTGTACTCTTCAAGCAACCGCATGGATGCACATAACCTTTCGATCGTCGTCTGTCCGAATCTCGTCAAGAGTTCAAACCCCATGCGAGACGTTATGATGTGCGCGGTTCCTGGAGGTCCGTCACCTACTAACGATCCGCCGTCGCTGTCGTCTTTCACGACCTCAGCAACCACCCTTTCCAAGTCGACAGATTCCTCCTCCGAAGGGGGCACTACCTTGGGTGCTGTCATCAAACTTTGCATTCAACGATACTACGAGATTTTCGATGAGATCAAGGATCGCTCTGAACCTGTATCGTCCTCACAACACCTTTCACGATCACCTTCCCCGCCATCCTCTTCCGGCTCTTCGGCGTCAGTATCGAAATTGCATCGGCCACTCTCCTTGGCGGCCGATGATGAGGACAGTATTGATGATGCTATGTTGGTTATGCCAATCGGCCCTGCGGGCAACGGTGGGGGGGACGGCCGAACGCCCAACACCGCCACGACTTCAGGTATCGAAAACGCAGACACCTCCGTGTTTCCGTACCAGCCTCGCAAGCGCAAGACGCCCATCGCGGCTGCTGGCGTGCGGTCCATCAACAATGAGCACAACGGTGCAAGCTCCCACTTTACTTCTCGCACCTGGGCCCGGTCCACGCTGAGCATCGAAAAGATCGGAAATGGACTTGGAAGCGGTCGAGGTTCTATATCGATCGGGAGGGGGACCTTACGGAAAGCGTCTGGGTCTGGGGTGGAAGCGATGGGGATTACTGCGGGCGGGTTCTTTATGCCACCCTCGTCATCTCCTCCATTGCCGCCCTTGCCGGGACCATCGGAGCCTGATCAGAGCTAGTGGATGCAAGGTGTTTGGTTGGATCATGGTATTTTTGACGGTGTTGTTGTTGGCTGTTGGTGGTGCTGGGATTTTTAGCTGTGCGCGCGGCGTGTGGTCATGTTGGCTGTCGATTGATCTATGTCTGAGCGGCCAGACGCTGGACAATTTACCCCTTTTTCGTCCTCCGTTCGAACTCTTACTACTAGACAACGGTGCCCGTAGTGACGTTCGCTGTGTGAGCATGAAGATAGTCGCGAAGATACGCCGGGTAGCCGGGGAGTGGAATTCGTGATCTTTATCTTTACACGTCTTTTGGACTTGGACTACTCGTCTTCATTATTACTACGAGGTCAGCCATTCGCCCTCTGTTATTTTGTTCCTCAGATCGTGGGGCCGACTCCCACATATACTCGGAGCCTCCGGCTGTCAATGGGAAGCTCGCACCACTGTTATGACCCTGATAGGCTGTCTTCTGTCACGTTACTAGGCGCCGGACCCTCGACTTCAAGGCAGCCTCGAGCCTCCGGTGAGGCTATAGGCCTCGTGTCCTCCATTCATGTCCCCGAATGGCGGGTACATGACTGTTCGCTTCAACTCCTACGTTCGCCTCAAGACCTTGTTCGACGATACTGTATGGCATCTTTCTTTCTCGCAGTGGGACAGCGGCTCCTCATCACCGCTCACTGACGCACACTTGCCAACAGAACCGTAAACGTTTCAGATGGACGAAGCAGAATCAAAGAACGCGGCATCAGTTCCCCTCAGTGACCCCGAGCGCAAGCTGCAGACGATCGTGCCCTCTGCCATCAGAAATGGTCGCAGAGATGCTGTGAGGTGAGAGGGCGAGAGGGGTTCGATCTTGGTTTGGCTCTCATACCGCGCATGCCAGTCGCCCGGTGGCGAGTACCCTCAGGGGCTCGCAAAGCAACAGGTCGTCGGCGGCGGACCCAGAGTCGTAAGTTCGTTCCTGCAGAGCCGCGTGTGCGGTTGACTTGAGGTATGCAGTCTTCCCGATGGTTGGGCGAGGATCAAACACCCGGACTCGGGGGTTTACTATGCCAACGTGGAGAAGGTGCGTCAAACTGTGTACGTCTGGCATGTGCTCTCACGTAGTATGCCAGCGCGTGTTCACGTCGTCGGACATGCTCAACCCCAGAACATGTGCCCTGATCATGGAAGGCGCCGGGGTACTTCGAAAGAGCCCAGCGTTGCAGGCTCTGCTCAAAGACCAAAAGGTTGACTTGGTCCTGGACGTACAGCATGCCACATCCTATTATTGCGTTTCTCACGTTGAGCGGCGCGTCTTTTGGCTCGAAGGCATCGGGCACGAGGAGGTGGATGTCCCGTGTACGTCGAACAAGTGCACACAATCCACCGGTTCGAGGACACATTGTCCGTTTATTTCCTCTGGTCCGTCGGATACGTCGTTGACCATCTTCCAGGTATCGAGGCGCAATACTGGTGAGCCCATCCGTCGGTGAACGATATGACGATGGATCGTGTGTCTTCTAGGAAGCACTGTGAACTATTTCCAACGACCTTCATGGGGACCAAGCGTGTCGCTGGTGATTTAAAGGACATATTACTACAGGCAGCAGCAGGTAAAGGCAACGATCGATTATCTCTACTCTCTCTCACGCGAACCTTCGTACATACAGATAGGCTCTTGGTCAAATTTTCGACATCGCCGTATGACAAGGAAGACCTAAAGTACATGCTGAAAGTGGTCAAAGAAGTCGAAGGTGGGGGACCGTTGCATTGTCTCGGAGTCGCACTAAGTAGTCTTGCGTAGCGGATTCCCGGGAAGGGAGTGGCCATGCCGCTTGGATCGTCGGTACGCGCGATCCAACTTTCGTCGATTTCTACCTCACTTGGTTTACGTTTCAGCAAAGTTTATGGCTCTCTATAGTAAGGCTATCGCGAAATTCAAGCGCGGTCATGCTCATTTGAATCTTTGATGTATAAAAGACGATGGGGTGTTGCAAAGTTCGTATGGACAAGCTGACGATTACTTCGATATCGACTATTCGGAACCGACGCTTGGCCCTTACAAACGCCCTATTCTCCTGACCATCCTCGCACCGCTTCTGTTCAAGGCTCCTGATGTGTATGCAGCGGAGTTGCACTCGTTTCACGAAAACTTCACCCTCGCGCGCTGGTCCCGCTTTGTCCATAAAGTTGATCAAAGCATTCGTGACTCCAATTTGCTGGCATGTTGTTCCCTCCTTTCTTTCGTTCCTGTGACTACATCTTTTATTCAAAGGCGACAGTGCTTCTGAGCACGAGCATGGGGTTCCTCGCCTGGTCTGACCATAACGGAAGCGACATTCATTCACCGACAGCTGCACAGATCGTGGCGTATAATTCGATCATCTGCAGTGCTGGCAGCATTATCATCGGCCTCGCCATCTTCAAGCAATATCGTGCCAAGGGCGCTGATACGCCACTACGAGCGGTAACGCTGATTGCTATCGACTTGCCATTCGGTTTACCTCTTTCGCAGGTCGTGGTGCTGAGGCGCATCCTAAAAGAGCCGTTCGGACTAGAAAGGCTCGCCATCATATGTAGTCTTCCATACGTGTTTCTGATGTGGGGGTACGTCAGCCATTTCGAGATGCAACTCTTGGGGTTGAATAGTGCGGGCTAGTTTGGTCGCGTTCCTAGCGGCCTTTGCCATCATCTTTTACCAAGAAACGGGTATTCAAGTTCGCGTTCCCGTCACCGTGGTCCTCTTCGTCGTCGTCCTCTCCCTGTTCTTCTGCATGTACACTGCCGGACCACCCGAAAAGGAGGATCAAGAGTTACAGAAACGATCGCGCAAGGACAAGGTTGTCTCCTTACCCGAGGTCTAAGACTAGCTTCTGGCCTTGTCACGCTCGTGCCCGTCAATATTTTCCTCGCATTTTTACCTTGCCTTTTTTGTGTGTGGCTTCTTTATCATCATACTGGCAGGACCGTTGCTCGTTCTTCTTGTGACACTCACGACTGATGTTTTGATGTTTGCATGACGATGTATACCTACCATGTCTTCTTTTGAATGGATCACAGGTGATTCGATACCCCCACGGAACGCACTCGAGGCATTACTTCGCGTGCACGTCTTCACTGTGATGACAAAAGTTTCAGGTTTGCCTCTGCAAGTTTGATGGAGCGGGCGTTCCATCACGGGTGGGCTTGACCGCATGCAGGGGCCCCCCGTCGACATGGGACCCATCGGCAGGGTTCCGGGATGCCCGCCCTGGTTATACTGCTTGCCGGCAAAGTGCTGCCGATACGTACATTCAGCAGCGTCGAGAATACCGACCGCGATTATATGGCTCGGTATCCACGCGCCTCGTTCGAACGCAAATGATGTAGGTCCACTTGCAACGTGTCGGGAGAGTCGATAGCACACGATTCGACGCGTCGGTGCGTCAAAGACGGGCGCGCGGGCAAATCCAAGATGCATATTTATGATCTGGGCCCGATGGGATATCTTGTAGGGCCCCGAGTCATACAAATCAACTATGGACGCTTTGTACGATGCCTGTCGCCCACGCGCGATCGCCACGGCCGACTATTTTCTCTGTGAAGAATTCTCCAAGCATGTCGTTCAGCTGTGCGATCAACCTGACGTCTTCTTCTCGGGTCCGATCAAACGACTCGGGCATGTCGGAGAGAGGAGAAAGGGTCTGAAGTGCGATCTGGTCGGGATGGCTTTTTCAGTCAACGGTTGATTCGGAAAAAAAATCGAGTTGAATGCGCACCATGACTGCGTCGACAACGCCATCGACCCCGCCGCCACCCGAAGCAGCACACTCCTCGCCTACAACCCGGGCGCCCCCACCTTCAAGGACACCTTTCCGGACTGCCTCCTTACCGATGCCTACCAGACCACGGATCGCACCTTCCCGGGTACCGAGTGGTTTTGGTGTACCTCTCGGTTCTGCAGTTGACGTTCCTTGCGCGATGGCGAGTGATTCGAAACCGTTTACCATCGCTGAACTGGAAGCAGGTGTAGGAGACGAATCACTCCCTCCCAAAAGCGCGACCAAGAGAGTCTTCATGATGCGTGGAGAGAGCGAGGGATACGTCGTTGAGTGTTGCGTCAATAATCGGCCGAGCGTTTGAGCAGCCGCTGTGCGAAGGTGGGTCGCGTGGGTTCGCGGTAGATTGGAATGTAGGAGCGTAGATAGGATGGCAGGCAAGATTTGGTGTAACTATGTGGGCACCGGTCGGTGAATAGGCAATGGTAAAGATACAAGAAGAAAGCGATGTGTACGCACATACGGTTCTATGAACAGAGTTGTGTTCTCAAGGATGGCACCTACGACATCGAGCAATACCTCGAGTGTCTTTCCTTCTGATTCGCCCTCTGTTCCTTCCTTGAGTGCATTGACGACCCCCTCTCCAACCCATCGTACCAAGTACGACAAAAGTGCCTGCAGACCCGCGTCTGCACGAAGACTCGCAAGAGCAGCTGTACGTTTGGCTGTATCTGATGCGGATGACGATGGAGGGAGAAGCGAAGAAGTGAGCCGGGTGTAATATAATTGAAGTTCTTTTGAAAGAACTTGTTTTACAAGCAGGTTTTGTTGATTTTGCTGAGTCGCCTGAGGTAGTTGTCTTCCCTGTGTTGGAGCGGTACCAGGCTGTGATGGTTTGGCATCAGCGCCTGCGGGAGTAGGCTCTTCTCTTGGAACAGCCGGTGGATTCTCTGGTACAAGAGGTTGTACTCCCTCCACGGCAAGCCAGTGTGCGGTCCAGTTGACGCCTCTCGGGACTGTGATCTTTTCCTCCCTCAGCACTTTATCAAAATCAATCTCTTCATCCTCCACGAAATACACGGCACCAGCTGAAGAAAGGTGCGGAAACGGAAGTGCGCGTCGAAAGGTGGAAGGCGCGTGCGGAGTGTGGCCATACAGAGGTTCTATGTTCAAGGTTCGCAAAGCAAGGTCGATATCGGCGGTGGTCAGTACCGTTCTGCGAGCGTGTCGCATGTAGCGGGCGGCTTCCTGGTACAGAAGCGTCAGCGGTGCTTGCCACCAATGCAGGTATGAGAACGCGCCTCGATGACTTGGTGTATTCTGTACTCGACATCGCTGGCGAGTGCGGATGCGACCGCGTCCGTGAGATTGGTGATGGCGAGCGACTCGGCCACATCCTATTGGACCTCCCGCTCAATCGCAGTCTCGCTGAGAGATGGATCGCGCACTTTGATTGAATCTGCTTTGTAGACGCCTGCGTGGTGTGTCTGCGTGAGCTTGGGTTTGGGTCCTGGTTTGCTCATGGTTGGTTTCAGAAACGAGTTGGTTCTCTGTCGGGTCATCGCCACCCCGCCATCCCGATTGCTCCTGGTCATTTAAATCATTCAGATGGACGATAGTATCACTCTTGAAGCCCTTTCTCTCAGCATTAAAAGCACAGTCGCACTGTATGAGCCGTCTCAAGGACAACATTCTCCAGCCGCAACGAACCACAGTACCAATCGATGCACCGCCCTTTGTTCTAGTGACGCAGCGATTGCTGCTGGTATGTTCACGCAGTATGACGACCCCAGCGATGACACCGAACTACCTCACCCGGACGTCCCTCTCTCGCCCGCATACACGTCGTTCCTCGTCAAGTACCTTAACCCGGCGCAACTGCGACTTCGCACCCTCAGGGCCGTCATGACCAAGCTCGTCAATGAGTCCAACCTGCAACTGCAAAGTTTTCTCGTTGACGAGCTCGCGGCTGCCGTGGAGGAGGGGTTGGGTGAGGTAGATGTGACCGATGGATTGGACGGAGCGCCCAAGGTACCGAGCCACGGGCTCAGAGTGCCTCCTTCCTCGGTAGCGTCAGCATTGACCGTTAAATGACCCCCTCATGGCGCTCTTGCACGCTCTCACAGGAGCACGACGCGAACCGTGTCGTCATCCTCATCGACGACAGCACGCGCGAAAGCGGAAGATCTGCGCGAGCTCCAGGACACGTTTTTCCCCAGCGCCACGTTTCATGACCAAGCTGATCCCGTTGAGTTGTGCGGTCGAAGCGAGGCGGTTTAGGCCTGAGCTGGATTACACGCTCGCCGCGAGCAATGAGGCCAAGTCGCGGCTCGACGTCGTGCAGGCTAACCCCACAAGTGCAACCAAAGAGTACTGAAGTCGAAATGGAATTCGTCACCGCAAGGTAAAAGCAAAGGCGAAAGCGAGCGAGAACGAAGATGGTTGAGAGTGTTATGGTCCCACTCGATGAGGAAGGTTGACCCAGCAGGTACCGTTCTGGATTCTAGTAAACAGTCGCAGGCAAAGGAACGACCCGAATCCAGCGGTGCGTCCGCTTCAAATGATGCCGATGATGATGTGAACGAAGACGGGGGCGAGGACGGTATTGACTATGAACAGAGTTCCAGTTCGTTGGAAGGAGTCCGTATCTCTCTGCAGACCGATCTCCCGTTCGTCGTTGTAACCCACCCGTTTTTGTAACGGCCAGTACTTTCCCTGCAGTCGCGATCAGTCGTTGTAGGGCAAGACTTGGATCACGAACAACAACCGCCACTTGTACGTCTCCTCTCTGTGCAGACCTGCGATGCCAACCTCACTCTCCATCAGCAAAGTGGCGGGGTACCCGACGCCAACGAAGACCTGTTCAGGCTTGAGGTATGAATACATGCAAGTCACTCTCCTTGAAAAATCCCATAAAATGTACGTTCCACTTACATGCGGGGGTCTCTGTTGGATGACTGACGATGCTTGAAAGCTAATCAGGGCTTACTGTTACTCAACGGTGCAGCTGTACGCGGCGAATGGAGCACTCTGGAGCCAGGAGTGTCCTGGTGATGGAGATGAACTTATCGATGGCCCTCGGGGCGAGGGTGCCATGTATCACGTACGCGATACAAGAAACTGATCACGCTGATCAAGGGGCGGACCTTGAAAACGGTACTGCAGTGTACCTAGCTGTACCTTTCGAGAGAGACCTTGCGTTGGGGATGTAGTCTGGTATACCTGCAACACTAGGCATGCTGGTCACGTCTTGTCATCAAATCAAAACAATATAATGTAGCGTCAATAAGACAACGATTGCAACGACCCGAAAGAGGCTCAACGAATCGATAGCGAAAGGGGAGGGAATAGAGCCATTGTCCATGCTCTCGAGGGTGGTCATGACAAGTACCTACCAGCTGCACGCCACAACTTGAAGCACGCTCGTGAGCCACTGAGCCAGATTCATGTGTATCGTAGGTTACAGGCAAATAGATTGGTCATCACAAAGTTTGTCAAATTTCGAGATACGGATATATTCGGATATAACCCCTGTCGAACCCAGCGTGCCCGCCGAAGTCTTGGTGTAGATATACAGTGAGGTGCAAAACCGTTGCAATGCCTAACCTCAAACCGGGGCGCGAAGCGCCCCGCAATCACTTGTGGGAATTTCACTTTGCTTTGGTGGGAACAAATAAAGTACAAACC
>JBBPRR010001421.1:0-10892 GCA_038093115.1 Hortiboletus flavorubellus | reverse complement strand
TAGTTCTAGTCTACTCTGGTCTATATAGCTCTACTCCACTCTGGACCTTCAATCCTTAATAGTATCAACCAGACTCTGTTGAGTCTTCTTTTCCTTCTATTTCATATGACATTTTCTTTTGGTTCTCTTGAGATATTTGATACTCTGCTATTTATCACACTTTGTCACTGCTATCTCTTATTATAATATATTCCACCTTTTTTCACTTTCCACTTTGATTCTTTTTATTTCAGTATTCCACTCCTAACTTGATTACTTTTATGAATGTCTTCTTCTTGAATGGCACTCCTTCATTATTCTGTTTTCTCTTTTGGTCTTTGGCTATTCCTGAAGCCTATCTTCATGTACATCAGCAAATGTGCACAGTCTATCATACACTAGCAAACCTAGTAGGGTCTAGCTAAGTCTAGCAAAACTTAACATAATCTAGCAAGTGACTAGCACCACCTAGCATGACCTATCATATTAGTACAATCTAGCAAGTAACCTACTAGTTGCCTAGCTGCCTAGCATATACTGATGGTCTAGCATGCATATTGAATGTTCCACTTGAGGCTTTGTCAATTCATATCCAATCAAAATGCCATTTCATTTGCATGATGATTAGAATATTTATTTACATAGTACAAGTGAAAAATGTCCAGTGAAACAGAGAAATCTAAGTCTGGAGGGAGGACTCCCTTATTGTACACTGAGATCAGATGTACTGCCCTAAATATGACATCAATGTGTTTGACAGATTGAATTTGGTAGTCATGATGATCTACTTGCAGACAAACCTTCCAGAGCCCAGTGACTGGATCAGAAGAGTTCCCTATCCATGAAAACCTGTCCATCAATGTACATGAATACATCTTGCCATTGAAAATGAAAGAAAAAAAATTCAAACATGGCCAATTACCATTTTCCTCATTCCATGCCAATCCTAATCAATGATTATAAAGACACAGTCTTTGTGAGCTTTGTGGCCACACCAGCAGAGTGTGGCACAGATTCACTCACATCACATGTTGTGGATTCCTAATAAGTTACATAGATGATGCAAAAAATGTTGCTGCTGCTGAGTAAAAAATGATGATTGGTCCCTGAAGTTGAGTAATATTGGTCAACAGTGAGTTGTACTGTGTCTTGAGAAACTTGTGGACAAGGTGGGGAAGCTGCAGCTTGTTGATTTGGATAGCCAGATGTGTTAGTTGTGTTGCATACCCATGTTCTGAACATGGTATTAGCACTTTGTGCAGATAGGAACTAGAAATAGAACATATGGGACCACATGAGTAGATGTGTATGACTTTTGACATATGTAATGTCAATGGCATCACCATCTGGTTCTTGATAGTCAATGGCTTGGTTTGCAGAGGCCTCTTGTGTTGCCAGTGACAAAGGAGCTCCTATGTCATTTGGAAGCATGCCCTATTCCACAAATAAAATTCAGACTGCAGCAAGTTTGTTGAGATATTGAATTGTCAATAGCATTTGGCCTAGGGGATTATACTAGTTCGAACAACACCATGGCTGCTTAACTGCTGTTATATGGTGCAATTCAGTGATAGAACTGCACAGGCCATTCAGTGCCCCAAATTCCCGGATCATCAGTACATAGTGACATAGTGAGTGTTGACAAGGAAGGAAGAACCTAGTGGGCTGAATTTTGATATGGAAAACCTTATAGTGTAAGTGAAATGCCACCAAAGCATTTTTGACATTTTTCAAATTGTTGAGTCCAAGTTCTGAACAATGAACAATGTAACAAAAACTCAAGAATGCCACTAGACACTGTACTAGTTATGGGGGAACATATTCTATGATAGTAGGCAAGTAGATCTATAATTTTATCAGGTCACCTGCAAAAAAATGATAAAGTAAGGGGACAAAGCAAATATATACCTTTATGAGTGTTTTGGAGTCATCATCTGTCCATTGTTTGAACCATCAGCCATGAGAAAAGCAACACAGCCCAGTGAAATGAGACACCATAGCCAGACTTCACAAAACATCATTCACCATTCAAGTTGAATAAAACATGCACATTCACTTACTGCCAGTTATGTAATATCATCTAGTATTTCTTTTGCATGTGTGGGCTCATATTTGGCCCTGATCCATTCACAAGTCCACATCACCAAGTGATCTTTAAAGGTCCCTTTAATCAATTGATGTAGCAGATTAGGCAATATCATTGTATATATGTCTGCACAAGGGAAATCATTGGTGAAGGGCCAACAACACTGTTGTAAAACTGTTAAGAGGCTTAAAAGTGACTAGAAGGTAGGAACCACTAGTTCCAGGCCAGAAAAGGGGGTAGAGGAGCGAGTATATTCACTTCAGAAGGGACTCTATAAATGGGTAAGTGGAGATAGAAGTCCAGAGGCTTACTCAACTAATCCAACACTAGTCCGGGAGATATCCAAGAGAAATACAAGAAGTCCAGAAGTCCAGAGATGAATTGAAGATGGAGGGGAAATGTTAAGGTTGTGGTGAGCAGTGACAGTGAATGGTGACAGTGATGGTACAGTGGTGACAAGAGGTTCAAGCAGTTCATGAATCCAACCAAAAGTGTTTTTTACCTCTAAGATACATGACTTTATAGTCCAGGCATACCTGGGACTTGCACTATGACCAATAAAATAATAAATGTCAAGAAAAGAGAAATAAAATAAAAAGATATGAAATGGATCAAAACTCTAAGTGACAGAAGTTAGTTCTAAGAAGGGAAGCTATCAGGCCCAAAAAACCTGACCAGTCTTCAGCAGTACAAAAGGCATATGTAAGAGATCAAAACAAATAGAGGAAGTTGATAAGATAAGATCAAAAGGGGCAAACCAATGTAATGAATCTTACAAGTAGAAGTTCATATTGATCATGCTAGACCAATGTGTCCAGACTATTAGTCCATGCACTGAGCTTCAGCAGAAACATCTGGTCTAGGTGGGGAAGGTCTAGAGAGTAATATCAGAGCAAGGGGGAGGTAATAGAATGTGTTCAAGAAGGGGGATACAACTGTAGAGACACACCAGTCTCTATAACGTAGCATTCAAAAAGGTAAAGGAGGAATCACAGGAGAGAAGCAATAGAAACAAGGACATCAGCAGAGAGCTTGTGCAAGTGCAGTCAATCAAATCTGTGAGCTTGCTGTTCTTGAGAGTAACTTGACAACATGTGCTTACCTGGCCACACTGACTCACATGTGACATGTTTTGGTGCCTCAGTTTGTTTTTCACCGATAAGTTTGAAGTTTTTCAGGGCAAACATTGATCACACAGTTGCAACCATGACCACAAAGAGGTCCAAATCAAAGGCATTGAAAGATATCAAGGTTATGGACCTACCCATTGAAGACACCATACTAGCTAAGCATCAGTAGGACTTCCTGATTTGTCTTCTTATCGATTGGGCTGAGACCACAAACAACCCTTTCAGTATGAATGAGAACTCAGATCTCATAACCACCATTCAAAATCTGTGGAATAATATATTCAGCTCAAAGGATGGTCATCTCAATGTGATCAAGCATCCATCAATCAAAAAAATAGTAAGTGTCCATTTTCAACATAGTAATATTGTTCCATTCATGAATGGACTGGTTACAGGCATGCAACAGACTCAATACATGATGGAGCAATATTGGCAAATATGGCATCTACTGTCTAGAATAGTATTTCAAAGTGCCAGAGTACATCAAGGATTGAATGGCCCAGATAATATCCATGAAGTCTCAAGTGCTGTACATTCACAATGGCGATAAAAAGGCAATGTTTCCACTTATTTATAAGGACTCTGAGGTGAGTGAGATACATTCAACATTCACTGTCATTAGTCACTCATGCAAAATCTATTTTAAGAACTAGAAGGGGGCTTGGGAAGCTCCTCTTGTGATGTCAATTCTTTTGAAGCACATCCACCAAGTGGGAAATGATTGGTTGTAGGTGTTTGGCTGACCCCTGAGTGCACTAGCATTGTATGTAGCCTTGGTAAGCACATCTCATGAATATGTATTCCATGACTAATGAGTGAAAGCTGGAATATGCACTGGAGTTGTTCAAGGGTGGCAAGAACACCAAGAATGCGCTGACCTGCACAAAACTAGTTTCATGCATACACATAGCAAAGCAGTCACCCGAGAAGTAGAATTTCCACAGCTTCCTGTGGACAATACCCCTTGATACCATAGGAAATGATAGCCCCTATCATGAGCTACATACTCCTATTTTTTCAGATTTTTCCACCTACTGGTTATTGAGATATTCATTAATCTCTCTAGTCATACCCTTACACTTGCAAATATATACATAGCATACTATTTCTTTGATTCCTCCTTCTTTATCTGATTACTTAGCTAAGTGCCAGTGAGATGAAGTGATCATGTGACCCCTAGCTACCATGTGACATTGTCTCCATTAGTCTGTACAGCCCTGCACAGCATAGCCAGTCACTTTGGCAGAGCATTTCAAATTTGGACTCCTTTGCTCAAAGTGCTTTCCTTTAGTGTGCCTGGGTTTGACAGCTTGTGCCTGGCATTAGTAAGCAATTGTGCCTTAATTTATAAGCCACCAAGCCCTCTGATTGGCTAGCACAGCATCCTGTATTTATATATATAAAGGGTAGCATTTTGGCCTACAAGGAGAATATCATCTTCTACTTTAGATAATCTCATCTGATAAGAGATCCCCTGGGAAACCTAATAAGACCTAATAAGGCAGGGTACCCCAGAGCAAAGTAAATAGGAGTTTAGAACTACTATTAGGCTATTAGGACTTGTACCTAAATAAAGAACAAGTACCTAAGACTATCCTTTTGGGAGAAATCCCTTTTTGGGCAACAAAAGGCATCTGGTTCCTATTAGTAAGCAACCTAAGCATCCTGTAGTACCAAATAAGGACTACACTTTGCCTCTTTAAGCCAAACTTGCCTACTCCTTAGTTGAGACAATACATAAGATTAAATTATAATAACCCTTTTAAGTCTACTAAGTGTACTGCCAAATTAACTACCAACCATTCCCCTAAGCAGACCTTCGCTAGGGCTCATTAGGACAACCTACCTATAGGACTCCTACCCCTATCTCATCTAGATTTACTATCCTAAGAGATTAGCCTAAGCCTACACTTTCCACCTTTGGTTGTAGCTCCTTAGTATACAACAAGACTGAGTTTGCTATAACCAGCTGAGTGACTAAGCGACCTAACACAACCTCTGCTTACCTAAGCACCACTTCTGGACACAATATTCCCAGGAGTTCCCTACACACAAAGTATTAGCATTAGGCAAAATCCAGGCCAAGTTCTTAAATCGCCCACCTTTCGTACTATCCAAGTACAGGTTCCTACAGTACTAGGCAACCTATTGCCATTATCTTGAGCTCATTAGGTGTGTAATACACCTAGGATCACCTTTATTAACCAGACCATTAGCTGAAACCATTTTTAACAACCAATCTGTAAACTTACGTGGAGAATTGGCAAACAAACCACAGCTCCTGGTACACTAGATTTCCCCTTTCTACTCAGAATTGTATCCATTACCCCTAATCCCACCAAGGGTAGACTTCTCATACTTTCCTTGAGCAAAGTGTTCTAGTCCATGGAGACAAGACATGTTGTCTGGGGATCATCTATTTTGGTTGGTTCTTTATTGTCTTATCTAGAAAGAAGACAGCGCTGGACTTCATTAGAGATGGAAAAAATCAAGGGTGTCAATCAGGCAACAATTTTGATCATAAATTTGCCATGGTCGCATGGCAGTATGCAATGTCAGTAGCAAATCTGAGTGTGAATAAGTGGAAAAAGATTATCTCTCTGATGCAGAAGACATCAATAGCTGACTTTGCAGCTGCTGATCTAAATGCATTCTAGTCAGGTGGGTTTACATACCAAAGAAGATGATTATCTCAACTCTGCAAGGGCTCTCATTGAAGTATCAGATTCCAAGAATGAGGATGTGACTACTGGAGAGAATGCTAAAGATGAGGATGTGAATATGGACAATGCTGTGAATGGAGTAGAGAGTATTGGGGAGAATGCTGGAGATGAGGAGGCAAGCGATGTTGAAGATGAATGATATTGAGTCTCACAATGAGAAGTAGAAATTACCCTTCATTTGATAGATGCAAGTACATATTAGAGTTCTCTGTGGCAAAATATGACTGGTTGTGCTATCTCTACTGTGCAACTCTAGCTCTATGACAGGCTTCTGATGATAGAATGGGATTCTGATGATAGAACAGGATTCTAGCTGCAGCCTATCAACAATCTAGCTTGGATCTATCACAAGTCTAGAGCTAGATTGTCAATCTGAGCACTGACAGGGTGGGCTATTGCTAGACTGTGATCTAGCAAACCTAGTACAACCTATTTGATTTATCCAGTCTATCACTAGACCAGATAGGTCACGCTGGGCTGTTTGCACTTTTCCTGATGTACCAGTATATATGTAAATACCTGTTTGTACTTGTATTCTCCTCAGTTAATTCTATACAATCCAACATTATATCTAGCTCATGTCCACCTTAGCAAAAAATCATTACAAGAGCCTAGCCTTTGGCTTTTCCTCTTGGAATCTTGCCTTAGGAAGACTCCTTTCACCTTGATTTATACACTTGTTGATTTGTCTTGCATCATCCTGCACCAGTAAGGCTAGTTCACACTCAGTGTTAACAAAAGAACTAACTGCTTTCTACCCCTACCAATTGGTAGTAGGACAACCCTGCCACCATATCCTTTTGTTGAGGAATCTTCAACCTTGACCACCTTGTTGCTGAAGTTGAATAACAGGAAAATGAAGAAAACAAGCTCTTATGAGTAACAATTTCAATAGCTGCTGAGGGAACATCTCATCACTTTTCATGTCATCCACTTCACCCTAGATCAGCAAATCCTACAATCACTTTATAGAACTTTAAGGCATTTTGAAATTCTGTTAAGTAACTCTATAAGCTAAAGCTGTCAGAGTTTGTAAAGCACTTTAAGTGCTACTCACATGCTCAATTGTGTAAGCATGAGTAAGCAACTTTGGTGTGCTGAAAATTTCTTCAAGTTCTTTGTCACTCACTCCTTCTCCTTCAATGACATGCCTGGCAATCCCTGCCTTGCTCACCTGCTGTCCATACTTGCCCTCCCACATGTCCTTCCAACTCCATTTGCCTTGCTGTTACTGTCACTGTCACCCCCCACACCCTTCCTACCTCACTCAAGTGTTGAACAGTCAAAGAGGTATGTCAAGTGCATGAGCATATTGACAATGGGAACAGACACACAGAGACAGCCAAAGACAAGACCACAGTGATAGAACAAACCCAGCCCAGCACACCACTCAAGGGAGAGTGGAGAGGCAATATACACTAGTCAAATGACTTTGTTGAAAATCTCAAGCACATCTTACTGTCTTGCCCCAGCCTAGAATGCCTCATCATATGGGATGTTGCCCACTGAACTTGGCCCATATTCCACCCTGAATGGCAGCACCCAATACTTAGACAGATATTCAGTGCTGGTTCAATCTCCCCCCCCTCCACACCACTGACTTGAAATATATAACAACCAAACAAGCATGGGCCAGACTACTTTGTATTATCATGTCCAAGTCCTCCCATCTTATATGGGTACTACAATCCAAATGTGTCACCTTGGAAAGATCCCACAACAAAAAAGAGATAGTAACACACTAGCTTAACAAAGTCAATCTGAGACAAAATATTGACTGCCAACAAGCCAAACTCCCCAACTGACCCTCCCTACCCAAACAAATCCAACTCACCTGGCAACCCTATTGAAATATTTAGGATTTATCCTTATCTTGTCTGGGTCACTTTTCATGATTACTAATTCATTCTAGACCAATGATGTTATACTTATTCTTATCTTTAGATGATGTCATATTATATCATTATGGTGACATATCGCACCATTCTCTTGGCATATTGTGCCATACCCTGTGCATCTTTTGCTATTGGCTACCTATTGCTGCGCACTGCTGTGCATTACACAGCCTCTTATTCTTTATGGATATTTCCACAATACATACAAACATTCCTGTACTGTATTTAAACCTGGCTCCTTCAGAGTCCAGAATCTAAGTTCTTTACTTTGTATCATGATAGTGAATAACTTCTAGCAACTTGTTTGCAAGTGCACTACAGCAAGTGAGTCTTCTCCCTCACTGGGTTTACCCTTCTGCTGTTGCCTCTGCACCCAAAGAGACTAGCAATCTCTTTAAACCCATGCTACCTGGTGCAACCCACCTACCCCCAAACTGGGTCACAGACCAGGGGGTTTTAGTGGATATTAGGCTGTCCAGGCCCTCTGACTAGACTGAGGAAACCAGAAAGCTCATAGAGCCCCACACCCCCTACCCCACCATAGGGCATGCATAAAAGCATTTTTTCTTGGACCAGCATTCCCCAATCACTGCCATAGTGTATTGCATAGGACTAGTTTAGACAGTTGCTACACAATAACATCATTTGTCCAAAAAAAAAAAGAAGACTCCATCGCAAGCCTTCTAGTTACAAAGTGCATTGTCTTCCCGCCAACCGTTCAATAAAGCTAAATGGTATTTGGGGATTGTTCTCGACTTGGGCTTTGGATCTTGTTTCCACTGGTGCTCTTAAGAAATCATGGAGGCTGCTCGGAGCCGGACCTAGCTGGTGAGGATAGCACTAGTTGCTGCTGTACACTACACTCATTAGGTTATTACGGTAAACGTTGATCCAATTGCAGTGGCAACGCTCGAACGATTCGTACGTCCGAGATGCTGCCCAAGTCTACAAAACGTCCAGCGTGCGTACATTCTCCAGAATATCAGCCAGCGAGACGTTCTCCTGAAACCGCACCGTGATCAAGCTATCAGCCGCAACCCGCCTGTAATCCATCGCCCGTCGGTTCGTCGCTGCCAGCGTGACCAACAACGCTCCAAACGGTTGTCTAAGACGCGCAACGAGCCGTCGTGCCCGCGTCTCTCTGTCCGTAGGCACCATACGCACGGGAGCAGGGATCGAGGGAGGTTCTGGTACGGCAAGTGAGGAGGAATCATCGTCGGTTTCCTCCCCGATCTCTTCATCGACTGTGTTGAGTGAGGGTGGTGGTGCGACGTCATCCTCTACGAACGAGCTGCTGTGCATGTCCTCGCGCTCCAGAAGAGTATCCAACCAAGGGTGAACGAGATACAGAGACTGCATCCGGGAGAGGTCATGTCTTGTTTTGATTTCGACTGTCCCAAAGGGAATAGTATCCGCGCGATAGACACGGCCTGAACGAGTTCGAAAAGGTGAAAGAGGTGGGAGTTCGAAAGCGATGCATGGAAGTTTCATCCGACTCGCTGCGAACCAAGGTGGAGGAAGCTCGTTTAGACGGTCGTATAAGCTCAGGGCGACATCGAGGTCGAATGAAGAAGTGTCCGACGGGGTGACGATTCTTTCCACCTCTGCGTCCTGGATGGGTGGTGGGAGGTGTGACGTTGGAGGTTTGCTGAATACAGTGATATGGGAGGGCAGGCAGCTGTTGAAGCTGCCAGACTCCCCAGTCCAGGCGAGGATACTCACGTCCCCAGATCCAGCAAGAACATGCGCCAATAGACGTCCTAGTGCACCCTCCCCTTCACCATATATTGCATGCATACCAGTAACCGAGAAAATGGCGAGCAAGGAATATGCAGTGTCTTCGACTAGCGTCGTGTCCCGGGTTGAAGCAAGACGCAACTTGTCCCGAATGCTGGTTAAGCCGGGACGAAGTGCCATCAGCTGTTGTGCAGAAACCTCAGTGGCTTGCCCCATCTCAGAGATGACTTCCAGTGGCTCCTTATGGTTCGGCAACTCCAGATCGAGATACAGCGTCCAATCCTCTGTGTAGAAGTGAATAACCTTGGCAGCAACATATTCCTGAAGTGTCCAGGCACGAGTGTTCCAAATGCTCCTCACGAGAGCGCCGCGCTCCGATGGACGAACACCACGAAGGAAAACGATCATCATGGTCGAACCCTGGTACCACTTGAACATCGCGACGAGGGCTTCTTGGAGCACAAAGTGATTGGACCTATCAATGCAGCACGTATCGCTCCATGCCCAATCGAATCCAGCATCCAGAACGATCTTGCAGAATGTTTGCAGCTTGTCGTGAGTCGGAGGTTTTCCAACTCATACACCGTTATGTGTATCACCTGCTGGAACAGTGGCTCGTTTTTCTTCCCACCTGTGCGATAGCATCACGTATCGGAAGTGTTGTCGCACCTCACGCTTGATGCGAACGTAGTCGGTGCGTGTCGTCGTTGACGATACAAGTTCTTTGAATATTGGCAGAGACTCGAATGGAGATGCCTGCTTCGGCTTTGTTGTGGAGACGGCCATTTGAGGTGTTGATGAGTACACATAGCGAATGTCGAATAGTACGCTGGACAAATCTGCGAATTCTTTCCCGAGTGCTCGATGGCTGATGTATTGGTCACCATGCCTTGTCAAATCATGATGTCAATAAATCCGTTTATCGTCGTAACGTGGGTACAACTCACGTTGAACGTCTGGGTCAGGTGACTGCGCTATCTTCGAGAGCATGGTTTCGAATGCACTAACTGCATCATCGTAGGCTCCTGCTTTGTGTAAAGCTGGGTGCTTCACTTCGTAGCCCCATGGCGACGACGGATCGAGCGTGATCACCTGAACATGATGGGTCAACAAGGTTGATCCCCATGAGAGATAAATGATATACCTGGTTTGCATCGTCTAGAGCCATGATCCGGTTTCGGGTCGAGTCCGGCGAGAAGTCGACTGCGTGGATGGTGCGGTGGTCATCCCCGCTAAAGCGGACTTGCGTGTATGCCGACTAGGATAAGATACGTTGACTTTTAAGGAAATTCAACTTAGTAAGGAGATCTTTGCAATTCAATACAATGATTATAAGAGTGAT
>JBBPRR010001420.1:0-10901 GCA_038093115.1 Hortiboletus flavorubellus | reverse complement strand
GGCTCCCGTGCTGCTCGACAAATGAATGAGGCCCAAGTAAAGGTTCGTTACACGACTGGATGACTCGGGACGTTACTTCTATAGTGCTGGTAGGCTTACACCCTGTGGGGGGAATCGCTGCCAGACTCCCGTTACTACCCCTCCCGTATTCACATACAACCTTGTGGCTACCTCGCCCGTTCTCCTATCCAGCTTCTGTGCGGTTACGGATAGACAACGTATAGGTGGTATGCAAGACAAAGAATCCTCAAGCTATTGGCATAGCCAACGGTGAGAATATCTCACCATCACCCCTCCTCATTCACACGACGATATTCACTGCATCAATATTGTTGTCCCCATGACCATGAACATAGCCCTAAGGGGTGAGAATATTTATGCAAGGATGATAATGTATTCCCGTAAGAGGTCTTTGTCCTACTTCACACCGTTGAGGTTCTAGGAGAACTAGGATAGTCCATTCGTATCGACAGAACAGTAGCATACGGAGTCGGGTTGTGCCTATCGGTCGTAAATGTAAGTTCTCTCTTCCGGCGTGCGCGACCCGGCGCCCACCCAAACACAGCACCACCGACTTCTGAGGGTCCTGCCAGTGGGTGTTCTAACTTAGATGACAGGTTCTAGTCCTGGGAACCTGTCATCCCTCGAACTTAAAGGCCACCGCAGTGGAACCGATCTCGGTAACCTCGTTAAGGAAGTCGATACTCAACGCCAGCCAAAGGATTCAGATCAGCGATCGATTTACTTTCCGCCTGCGAACTCGAAGACTCCTGATACATAGTCCAAGCCACAAGTTACTTGGAGTTAAGTTTGGAACTAATACGATTAATGAGGTGCGTGAATTCCTGTTTCTGGCTTGTCTCGACCTAATCCTCGGCATTCAGTAACGCCAGAATGTGGGTCAGTTCATCTTGATCTTTCCTCACTTTGTCTACATTTTCCGGCCTCAACAGCACCGGCCCATTCGTATGTTCCTTCTACTTATCACCTCGTTGTTCTAACGTTCATGTCCGGTCTGATATGCAGGTTGTTGGATACAGTCTCTGCTTCGGCCTTATGGGAGCCTTAGCCGTCCAGGCCTGGGTGTACACTCCCACGTCTTTCCATGTTATATTTTATGGACGCACTATTTTTTCAGATATCTACTTTACTACATTCACAGGTGACCGGAGAATCATCAAGGCATTCGGTGACTGGTGTAGTCGCCCCTCGGAGCTATCACTGAATCTTGATTATCCCCCAGTATCAGCTGTTCTTCTACTAGAGACATTGCTGACCGCAGTCGTGTTTGCTGGTTTTTGGGCATCATCAACCCAAGAATTCCCCCTCATGGTTCCATCCCTTTTGGTCGCCAAACCCGTGGTTATAGCACCCATTTCTGGCCTAGGTGAGTAACTGTTAGATGGGCTCGGATCGTTTGGTGACCGATTGAGAGAAGTGACTACATTGACTCATGGTTTCTTTTGTTGGAGGATAGCTTCCCTCCGAAAATTCCGCTTGCTCCCATTTCCTATTATGATGGTAATATATGGATCTACCGTAACTTGAGGGTGCTGAGCCGTACTTTTAGGTCTCTCTACTCCAACTTGCCAGCATCATATATTTTGGTGTTGAGGTAAGCCAAGAGAACGTCGCAATTACCGCACTGATCTAGCTACTATTTTCCACAGAATAAGCTTTACCCTTCTAATGAAAGCTTTATCCCTAGTCCATCATCCGATTCGACCCAAATATCAACCACGCTCTCTCCTTGGCTAGTGGTGAGTGCACAGTTTATTGTTTCGGGGACTTCTACAACCCAGACGTCTGGCAGATCTGGCTTGGAAGTAGTTTCGTTTGTGATTTGGCGATTACGGTCTGCATGATACTATGCGTACGTTTACTTGCGCTCTTTTTCGGGTTCATCGCTCATGCGCGTGTCGCACAGCTCCGTCCTTCTAATTCTCATTTCAGACGCAACAAGTCGACCATGGTCAAGTTAACCAGGTTGGCTGTAGAGACTGGCCTTGTGACAACTGTAGCTGCAGTCCTAGAGCTGATCCTTGGACTCGCTTTCCAGACAACTTATTATCATGTCGCCGTGTAAGTCTTCCAGAAAATGTTGGCAGCCTCCTCGTTGATACCTGAATAGGTTTTATGCCATATCGAAGCTGTGAGTTACCGTTGTCTCCACGATCGCTATCAGTACTAAAGAACGTGAAGCTATGCAAATTGTTTACTGGCGTCCTTGAATTTCCGGCTCGTTCTGAGAAGCCAGTCTGATCCAAACTTAACGGCTATCCTCTGGGACGACGGGGCATCAAGCATACAACCAGATCCCCAACTGTCACATGTCGTGCAAATCTTAGCCCGGGTAGAATCAAATATCCACCTGGTTGCGGACCTGAACGAGGTGCGTTCACGTATCAAAATTGGGTCGTTCTTTGAATCATGTGTGTTTGTAGATCGGTTTGAGAAAGAACAGTTCCAGCGAGGATCAGACATGTGAGGTGTGTCTGTTCGAGTTCATTCTTCCAACAGCGCCAAAGTTGATTCCATGAAGGCGTATGAACTTGTGGACAAGTCAAGACAAGTGTAAACTCGGTGATACCGATGCAGTGCCTTGTATATCTTTTTTTTTTTTTTTTTTTCTTTTTGGCATTTCCGTAGTCGAAGAGGTCAGCGATTGTGAACGTTTAAAGTGCACGATCGATTCAATGTTGCGAAGTTATGTAGGGATACCTTGGAAGGTGATATCGAGCTCCTTCAGGTCTCAATTCTTACGCTTTCTACATTACCACGGTGCTGTAGGGGGGGTTGCGCTCCTCCCATCGTCGAGCATATCTTGCTCTGAAGATATGTTGCCCAGCGCCGGGGGTATAAAAGGTACCGTAGCTTCAATAAGCGTTTCAAAGGGGCTGCCTCGCATCCTGAGATTCGCGTGATCCCGTTGCGAGGCGGTGGTCAAGTATTGCAGGTCGGGGATCGTCGGCTTGGGTTCTGTGCAGACCATCACATGCAATCCGAGACATAAGTTTGATAGTGGTACCGTCACTTTAACTGGCCTGTGTCGATCATCTACCTCGAGCTTACTGCGTCGCCGTGTCTTCAGGAACAACATAGTGTACTTTTGCATGCACCACTGACAGAAAACATTGTTGAGTGAACAGTATTACGCAGTCGACGAGATAGATAAAAGCACAACAAGCGTCGCATCTAGTGACCCCGTTGTTGTGATAGTCTAGATGTAAGAGTGTATGAGTTGGCCGGAGGCTGTCTTTGTCTAGCATATGTGATTTCAGCGCTCTCGTTCTGGTCCCTGAATGCATTCATGGCTTCCGTCGCCATGTTCACATCACGGAACTGGATGAAGGCCTTTCTCAAAGGTTGGCTGGCCTCCCTTCTGTCTGAGGGGGAAAAAAAAGGTTCTCAATACCGAAAGCAAAAGTGAAAGAACGAAAAAAAAAGACGCGACTTACTGAATCGTACCTCTAAAATGTTATCCGCATGACTGCCAAACATTGACCGTACCTCAGCTTCCGATTCCCCTTGAAACTTGAGCACCATGAGCGTGTCACAAGGCTCGACAGGTTTCGATGCGTTCCTCGTCTTTTGTGCGTGCTCCACGTAGAGCTGCCTGTCGAACACAAAGATAGGGTCCGCCGCATTCGCCTCGACAAAGCTGACAGCGTCCGCGACCGACTCGAACTGGACGAACCCAACGCCTCGAGACAGACCCGCATCCGAGGTGACTGACGATAACAACGAGCAATCAGCACCACCAGAACGTGACGTTTTCCCGAGACGACACATACGCAGTTTGACAGACGTGACTTTTCCAAACTCTGAGAACGCATCCTTGAGTTGTTCAGCGGTTACCTTGTAGGGAACGTTTGCAATGTAACATGTTCCCGAAGGAGCGTGAGAGGTACGTGTATCATGTTGGTTTTCGGTGCGGAATGCTGGGGCGGCTGAAAACCGCCGTAAATTCGCGCACGATGGTACCGCATATCGTGGAGGCGGAGCATGGCGCAAAGTCGCGAGCGAACGCGAGCATTCGCGTATCGTCAGCGTTGCCGACAGTCTAAGGGGACTTGAGCGAGCCAACAAAGACCTGAAGAGCATGGCAGGGTGCGAGGGGAAAGGGATTCGAAGGTAGCTCTCGCAGCCAAGTTTTATATCCGAAAATTGACGTGTCTTTCCGTTGTCACACCGACGTCACGGCCGTGACACTATGAACGGAAAACACTACTAGGTAAATCTCGACAACAGTGAGGTACAGAGACCTATAGACAGTCCTAGTCTATCAAAGTACAATCATGACATGAAAGTGGCCAGCACCGTCCATTGTCATAGTCGCTTCAAAGCCTTCTTTCGTTTTTCCACACCGACATTCCCAGGTGCCGCCGTCCTCTTCACCGCCTTGGAGGCTGTGCCGAGTGTTCCTACGTTTGAATCTGCGGTAGCCAGCGGGGAAGGCGACGTCACGCGTTCTTTGCTATCCTTAGGCGAGCGAGATGTTGATGAACAGGATGGCAGAAGGGCGTTTTCGGGAGAGGATTGCAGTGTTTGTGACGGTGACATTGGCGGAATATATCTGCGCGTTGAAGAGGTAGATGGGATTGCAATTGCCTGCGCAGGTTCTGGTGCACTTGGAGCGGCAATGGGTAGTCCAACGCTAGCCTCCAAGTCATTTGCTTCTGCAGGTTGGAACTCTGGGGGCTTCGTCCGCGGGGTGGCGTGGACACTCGTGATGAGCTTCGCTCGCGAGAAGTAGCCATCATAATCCTCTAGTAAAAGTTTCCCAGCTTCTTCATCGAGCGCGGATTCAGGATTCGGGTAGATGAGAAGACATTTCACGGTTACTAGAATGTGCCCGATACCGTAGCTTGACTTCCAATCTTTCTTTAGAATGTTTACACAAATTTCACCCGCAGAAGATACATTCGGGTGGAAGATCTTAGTGGCGAACCAACCTGCAAGACGCGTCAGAAAGGGAGAACGATGTTCAAAATGAGTTTACACACATTTCGGAGGAGCGGCGGGGAATTCCTCAGTGAATTTGAATCGCACTCGGAAGTACCCTCCTGCATACGGCGTACCCTCTGTGCATGGGCGAAAACACGCTAAATTTGAGTGAAGGGATGCAAAAACATGTAACCCTACCAGGCCCTTCGATTATCCCAGTAACATCAAGGATATTCTCTTCATTTGTGACAATACGGATCCCTTCTGGAGGACTGTTCTTTAGCTCTGAGATTTCGCGCATCAAACGACGCATGGTAGCTGGTGTTACGGACTATGAAACGCGTATAAAGCAAATATATCACAGATGGACGTTGTAGGGATGCAGCGCAACATACCATGTTGTAAATGCCTGACGTTCGGACAAGTTGAAATCGGTCGGCTGGCTGACAGGTTGTTGTTCGAAAAAGCCAAAGCTTCAAACTCCGCAAACCCTGTCTCGGTCACGTGTGACAAAGTCAATCACGTGTAGAAGTCCTCCTACGCTAGGGCTTCGCAAGGTCACCCGAATTCTCAGACAGTAGACAGTGTATATAGATCACAGCAATACATCATAGCATAGTTGGCACTCAGTCGGTTAGTGCAGCTAGATAACTCTATATTTGACTCCATCAGATCGAGAATGTTTGAACGAGAGTGAGAACCAAACATACCTCCCTTTCCTCCAGAAACTCCAGGTATGTCAACCCAACAGCGATCCAGAAACTCGTGTCCACACCCAAAATCCGCTCCTCTGCACGATCTATCTCCAGCAGCCCAGTAACCGAACCAACTGTTAAGATTGGTGTTGTGTCGTGAAATATAAGGAGTGGTGAAGGTATCTTGGGAATCAATTGCGAGAGTCGTTGTGAGGACGGGCCAGCCGCCGGTGGTACATAACCTGGTCTGTCTAGAGCACAGAGCGTGAAAGAAGCAGAGTGAGAAGGTTTGTGGTTCTGGAAGAGGGAAATGGCACGCGTAAAGAAGGATCTCTGTTCGCCCGGCTGTGGGTCAGGCACATGCGGGGACGAATGTGGTGCAAGAAGGAATTGTGTAATCTTTGTGGGTGTTATTTTCGAAATTCTGGTGGGAAGTGATTCGATTGTGTCGAGTTTGGCGTCAATTGACGATGGTGAAGGAGGTGCGGGAACAATGGGTGCTGCTGGAGGGGTAGGAGGGTAGGAGTGCACGGCCGTACTATCGGAGGCCAGGCTGTCAATCGAAGATTTGTGACTGTCCACTGCTACAGGCGCTGGCGGAGAAGGATACACATTTGTGCGACACGAAAATGACAAGGCGGCGTCGGTGAAATTCGGCGAAGATCGGGATACAGGGAGCAGTGAAATGAAGACCCCTGTAGGGAAAGCTGGGGATCGGATGCGAATGTACCATCCCTGTTTCGGGCGGTGGATGATCCAACAAATAGTCGACGTTTGGTTGTGCTACGACGAATATTCAGTTCCGTTGCTGAGGTGAATGGTGAATACCCACGACGATATGTTCAATGATCTCCTGATCTGAAAGGTAGCGTTCCTTGCTCTCTGTGAGGCTGGAACGGAGAGCGGTGTCAAACAAACCGTACTTTGTACCATATAACTCTTGTTGAATTTTCCTCGAGTACATTGACTCGCAAGTCAGATATCACATCCGAACTAAGACAACCTGGTGAACGAATGGAAGCCACAAGAACCCTGAATGATGCAGACCTTTGTACCAAATATCTGGCAAGATTAGGATTGTGTGTTGCGTGCATTTGTGACCTTGCGCCAGTCGTATACTCAAATACCGGGAGGCCACTGAGACGAGGTTGGTTGGGTTTCGAACTACAGGCTCGCCGTGCCTGATGGCTAGCGAGTCCAGGCCGGGGTCTAAGTGGCTGTGCTGTGGCCCGCATGATGCACTGGCATATCCGACGATACTAGTCTGGTTCAGAAGTCGGATCCGGGAAGAATAACCAACGTCGTACATTCCACCTCCTCACACGCGTTGACTTGGATCATACTGACTGACGGAACGCCAGAAGTAGATGGTCGTTCCCGCGGTTTTAACTGCTGATGTGAGCCCTACACCCGACTTCGCCGTCTGTATCCTAGATGGCCAGGGGAGCAATCACCGGTGTGGCGCGACTAAGCGTGCGCGTGATCAGGTCCCTAGTAGGAATAAGCATCGAAACATCGATAACACATGTACAGCAATATACACAAGGAAGGTAGTACATCAGGCAAACGGAAACCAAGGCATACTCTACGCGGGGTACTAGATAACAACAGAACATCGGGTCGGGATGTCACAATGGAATTTACAATACAGTCTGGGGATCAGAGCGATGGTAGGAACTCTTATACACATCATACCCGATCTGAGCTTGATCGAGAAGTCTTTTGAGGTGTTTCTGGCGTTGATCACCAAATGATGGTAGGGTTGGCGTAAAGGAGATGTCTTCCTCATGCGCGATCCGATCAGCCACTCTCGCTTTCCAGACCTTCCAGACATCTCTTTGATTTGGAACGAATGTGTCCAGGAGGGTTAACACATCGATGCTTCTGATAGGACGGGGAATATCGTGACACAATACAAGGCACTGGAACGTCGCGGTAGCAGCTAAGGTGTCAAATTCCCATCTCCGGACTGGTGGGTGACCAAGGATATCGAGGAACTTCGCGGTCCGAATACGGCAGTTTTGAGATGAAATGTAGTGGATTACAAGGAAGATGACCGGGACAAAATGGAGCCAGGCCGTGGGCTGGAGCCAACTTCGGAGGACATGATCTTTTACTCTTGCTAATTCGTATGCAAAAATCAGCAGGAGGGTGGGCACTATGTTGAAGAAACATATGATGGCTGGTGTTTCGTTGAAATCGACGTCCCGTTCTTGGACCACGCGGTCCGGGTCGCGGATCGTGTAAATGTATGCCACAAGAGAGATGACCATGGGGGGTACTACTGGCACGACAGCCATCTGGAATGATGTTGGGCCTGAGACCAACCAAAACCCTGCCAGTATGGCAAAAGGAACCCCTTGGCACAAAGCCTCTAATGCTTCGTAGCCCATGCGTCGAGCAAACTCCCATGCCTCCAGCCGATAGCTCCCTGCAAGGGTGTGAGACGTGCGGAAGCTGCTCTCTGCGATTGCCTCAACAATGTCTTGGGTGCCAATCAGGATGAGAGTGAAGTCGCGATCTAGAAGCACCGCACAACCAGGCGTGCGAACATCTGATCTCCGGACAAGGGTGAGAGTACCCTCTCCTTCTAACACAGCATAAAAGCTGATAAATAAGATGAACACGACAGTGTACGTCCATTGGTGCGTGACACGGGAGAGAAGGTCCGAGTACCAGGACAACCAACCGCCAACCCGATGGCCCAGCAAATGAGGCGACCACCCGCTGATCCAGTTATAATACGGACGGATGTCGGACGGCAAAAATATGTGCAGAACGGGAGCGATAAGGGTCTCGAGGAGTAGCATCATGACCACGAAGCCATAGAAATCAGCTGACACGGTGTATCCCCTTTTGATGATTTCCGGTGAAACCTCGCCCAAGTCTATCACGGCGGCACGGGGGGGATCAACGCCGTTCCTAGGTGATGATGCGTCATGGAGATTGCGCTGCGGTAGATCTCTGCTATGTTCTAAAAGTAGTCTTGCGAGACGTCCGGATTTCAGTTTCTTGAGACTCGAAAACGGGTAGAGAAGATCTGGCCCCGGTTGCTCTGCGGTCAATATGAGGGACAGGGACAACGAGCAAAAGTCGAGGATGACTGGAGCCAAGTGCCGTGGTCTGCGGGAAAGCTGTATAAATCTGGAGACGAGGGCTCCGAAGTTGGAAGCGAGCAGGTCGTCGTCGTCGTCGCTTGCATTGTTCTGTGAACTCGAGGGACGAGTTTGCGCCTCTGTAGAGTATGAGACAACCGCAAGAGAAAGATGTAAATGGACAAGACCTGGTTGAGAGCTGCCACTGATCGGATCGAGTAGATTCTCGGGCATGTTGTGCGATTCGTGGCTGTGTCTGCGCATCACCATTTTCTAATGCCACCATCGCCCGCGGTGGGATGGCTGTGCGTCGTTCACACCATCGCCGACATTGCACTTCGTGCCGCACAGATCAGGAGCGCGCAAGCCCTCCCAAAGTCACCCAGCCTAAACTCGGAGTTATATAGCGCCCCAACTAGACTGCACAGTGTCCAGGCCGACACTCGGTCCTCCCTTGACCCAATCCATCATCCATGTGTCACCGGAAAAGTCGTCGAGCTTGAGATTCCTGCTTCAGAGGGTTCTGTCGTTCATGGCGAGTCTAGTGCTCCTCCACAGCTAAATGTCGTCACGGGCCACCAGGACAATGCATTTCCTCCGCAGCTCCCTGATGCTACAGAATGTAGTGTAGGTATTTTCTGCTCAACCGTGCAATGCACTATCAATGTCACAACCCGAGTTAACATCCTCCATTATCGATCAGCATATAGAGACTGTGCCGGCGTTTCCTACTGTCGATCCCCAAAACACTAATCCTGTCATTATACATAATTTACAATCATCGAAGGTCCCTTCCTCCAGGTTGGGCCGCTTATTTCATTATGGGGGTGCGTCCAACGTGTGTATATGCGCTATGTATTCATTTTGTTTTACGATGGCAGGCCTCGCTGCGTCTCTGGGTTACGGAGCTGCCTCGGAAATCATCCGTCGGTCAACAGCTGCCTCGGCTGACAGCCAACAAGGTTCTTTGATGATGACAGAGGCGAATATCAAGCGGCTGGTGTCAAAACTCTCTCAAATGAGAGGCGCTGCTCTCAAGCTAGGTCAATTCATGAGCATACAAGGTTCGGATGTTACCGCTTCAAGCGATGGTGGACTGCTCAGAACGATGAACCAGACACGCATATGCTCCCACCAGAAGTAGACAAGATATTTAGACGTGTACAGGATAGTGCTCATTATATGCCGGATTGGCAGATGGAGGTGGCTATAACTTCCTACTGATCATACAGGTCCACTCATATGGAATTTGCAGCAAGTGCTCACGTCTGCATTGGGTCCTTCGTGGGCAGACAATTTTACTTCATTTGATCGCGTGCCCTTTGCAGCTGCCTCGATCGGGCAAGTTCACAGCGCAATATTGAGAGCGTCTGCATCACCTACTAATCGGGAGGAACGAGTTGCCGTTAAGGTACAATTCCCGAACATCGCAAATTCGATTGTCAGCGACCTCAGTTATGTCAAGCTGCTGTTAACTGCCGGACACCTGTTACCAAAGGGGTTGTTCCTGGACCGCACAGTCCAGGTATGTCTTGTTGTACATTTCGCGAACACTGCTCAGCGGGAAACTCTGTAAGGTCATGAAGGATGAATTGGCTGATGAGTGTGATTATCTGAGGGAGGCAGAATTTCTCCGGCGATATCGCTCAGTGGGCCTTCTTGGCCAGGATCCTCGCTTCAAAATACCTTGGGCATGGGAAGGCAGTACTGACCGTGTACTCGTCATGGAACATGTCGACGGTGTTAGCGTAGGAGAGTTGTCTGTCCAGACCCTTCCGCAAGAGGAGCGTAACGAGGTATCGGGATCGGTGGTACATCCGTCCCTCCACTGACCAATGCTATCAACAGATCGCAAAACGCATTATCGAGCTTTGTTTGCGGGAGCTCTTCCAATTCCGGCTGATGCAGACAGACCCCAACTGGACCAACTTTTTGTGGAACTCCACAACTCAGCAGGTTTGTGTACTGCTCTCTGTATCGCCCATCAGATTCATTGCCTGTTAGGTCTCGCTGGTTGACTTTGGCGCTACACGTGAATATACCAAAGAATTCATGGATGACTGGTTGCAACTCCTCCAAGCTGCGGCAAGTGAGGACCGCGGTGCATGCGCTGATTGGAGTCTCAAACTGGGTTACCTTACGGGCGAAGAAAACGAGGTATGTG
>JBBPRR010001419.1:0-10905 GCA_038093115.1 Hortiboletus flavorubellus | reverse complement strand
CTTTGAGAATGTCAACAACCGACTGGTTCTGCGCAACCAGGTACATACGGGCCTGAATCAGATCCGTGGGATGATGTCTGGTGAGCAAGCAGGGTTTGGTGGCGAGGCATATATTGTTGCTGCTGGGTATGCTGGTACTGCTGGGGTGAAGGTATTCAAGAGGACAGAGTATGGTGCTAATCTTGAAGAGGTTGCGGTGAATACCGTGCTTCCTACTAGAACGTCGTTTGTTTGGTTGAACCGATGGTAGATTGTCGGCATGAACTCGTTCTAGCCACTATTAGTAAAAAGTCACGTTAGTTTTCGCAACAACACTTTTCTTACATCGTAATATTTCAGTATATGATTGAACGTATAATGACCATCAATACCGAGTAACTTGAATTTGTGGATTAGATGTCTTTGCGGTGAGCTGCGCGATCGATTCGAGTCCTTATCGTGCATACGGCAGCACTCGAGCCAATAATTCAGTAGAGTACGATGTTTGCCGGTATTGGGGGCGGTTGAGCTCGGGCAAGTGGACATCACTCTTCAGCCTGTTTTCAAGAACACGTTTGTAACGAACAAGCGGGGGTCGGACCGCCGTGTCACAGTCGCCGGACCGTAACTCCGCGTCGGAAAGGGCCAAGCCCCTATCGATTTGAGCGTCGAATCCAGTTCGGTTTGACTCCTTGCGGGCACGGGTCTGCCCGAAGCAGTTCAAAATCGACAAGTTGTCTCGATCGAATAGACTTTTGACCACAACAGTGCAATCAGTAGGTCCAATAAATGCCGGTATATATAAAAAAGGTACAAACACACCCAATATAGCAATCTTCCGTTCCAAATACTGGGAGTCACGTTTCTGACTGACACCGTATATTCGTTTTGAACACACACCGCGATGCGCTACGGTCTACCAAGGTCGCCCTCGCCATCTCCAGTGCGCCGGTGAGTGTCCCGCGTCTCTGCCATCAATCGTACCACCGCTCACGACCTCCCAGCTATCACCGGCGGACTTCTGGCTTTGGTCTCATCTCAGACTCGGAGAGCGAACCCGAAGAGCCCGTCAGCGATGCCGAACGTACCCCAGGCTCACCTTCCTCTCACTCCGACTCTGTCTGTTTTGATTCAGACGGTGAGCCACCCAACGTATCCTCTTCGTGAGTCGTGTTCCTGTTTGTGTTCCATCATGCTTATACCCCCACTCGTGCATACCACACACACACACACACGTAGAATGACGAGACGAGAACCGCGTAGCCCGGCGGAACGGCGACATGTCGAGGAAACAGTAGCTGCCATCCGACTTCGAACGCGATATCACGACCCTTATGAAGAATGGGAGAAGCAGACGCGCAAAGATGCATTGGTGCGTGTGTTCCCGCGGATGCGTCGCGCGATGCTCGAACGCCACGACTCACATGTGACCCCCGCCAGCGCACGGCACGTAAAGAACAGGCAGAAGACCTTCTCGAGACGCACGAAGAGCGTGCGAGGAAAAGGGATCAGGACTTGCAGACGCTCGCTGCGAAACACGATCAACAGATGGCGGAAGTGCAAAAGCTGTTGTCGGCACTCAAGCTGAAGCAGCAGTCGGAAATGATTCGGCTCAGCAAACAGTGGAGCGAGCAGGACAAGGTACAACATGAACGCATAGAACGAGTCATCCGACTAGAGGAGGAAAATCATCGAGCAAAGTTGGAAGCGGAGAGAAAGAAACGTGAGGAGGAGGAGCGCCAAAGGAAACTAGAAGAGGAGAGACGATTGGCTGAGGAGGAAAAGAAGCGACAAGAGGAAGAACAGAGACGGAAGCAGAAAGAGGCAGAAGAAGCAGCCCAACGCGCCAAGGACGAGGCCGAACGAGAAAAACGTGCATCACAGGCAGCGGCAGAAAAAAGGAGAAACGCTCTTGGTATCACCTCCTCTGAGGAAGACTGGGTTCATGCCCGTCATACGCTCAAGGTAAGCGGTACCTTCGATGGACATTGCTGCGGGGTCTAAGAGGTGATACCGTAGAACCTTAAAGCTGGGCCAATGAAGACCGTAAAGGGCGACAAAGTGTTAAAGCCGCAATGGAATGCTATTCGGAGACAAATCACCCCCAAGATTGGCCAACTAACACAGGACCCAGCCACTATCGCGCGGATAGTGAGGGATTTTTTACATTGTAGCTGCTGCTTACTAACCTTCCGCTAGACCGATCAAATTTCTGAACTCATTCACCCACAGCAAGGCCTTCCGCAGCCTCTGTACCTTGCATCACTTTCTTCTTTAGCAAAGGCAATCTTGCTGCAAGCGGAGACAGAAGTGACTGCGGAGAAGAAGAGCGCCATCCCTCTCGCACGTGTCACCGCGAACCTTCTAGAGAGGTTACCCGCCTTCCCCGACATTTTCTTCGCGAAGCTTGTGCAACGATCCGGCGGATGGCCGGTGCCTAGTGTCATCCCATCGACTGACGCTGGTGGTATTCAATGGCAGGACCAAGTCCGCACGAAAGCTATGGGATACCGTGTGAACCACGGCGAGCAAGAGTCGATGGGAGATTATGTGACACGCATCTCCGGGATGATGCGCGTGTATTTCCTCGTCACGGTTGCCCCTGTTGCGAATCCACTCGACAATATGTTCCGATTACCCAGATATTGGACGTATTTCGCCAGGATGATGAATGATGAGCGGTTGCTCTCCACCGCAGTTGCGGCGCAACTCTTGTATAGTCAGTGCGTTTGGAGGTTATTATTTTCGTGACTGATGGAAGCCCACAGCTGCGCTGGATGTGGGTGGGATGGAGGCAAAGCATATATGGGGGAAACAGTGGGTCAAGCTCCTCGAACTCCTGTATGAGGCTGCCACGGTGGGTATCGGGGGTAAAAGTGACACCGTCCTGGGAGGTCAGACCCCTGAAGGCAAGGCGGCATCCGTCCGTGTCCAACTCGAGATCGAGAACATCGTCCGGAGTCGATAGTGCTATTGGCTTCGATGCAATCGGATGCCCACATTATCAAGAGGGGCCATATCACGCCACCGGTGGTTCTAGTTCTCGAATCGGAGGGGTGTTCTAATGGGATGTTCCAATAAATGGGTGTAGAGTGATATCCGTGTATGTGTACTAAATTGAATACCAACGAGATTCACAGACATGATATGGTAGGGTGGCGGTAAATGAAAACGGCGTGTTGCGGGGAAGTGTTTATACAAAGTTTGTAGACTAGGTTCTCCAGACCACCAGCCACATCCCACGAGCCTCGTGTATGCCTTAACCCCTCAGGGGGTCCATTTGGGGGAAGACAGGTGGCAGTGATCCGTGATTCTATCACTTTGATCTGTGGAGAGAATGTGTGATTAAAAAAAGGGGGGTGCTGCGAGGAGTACGTGTTAAGGCCAGATGAGTCTCGTAACCTGCCAGGACGATCCTCGCGAGGGACAAAGGGAAGAGTGTTCGATCGTCGACACCGCGAGGCGAACGGGCACAGCCATATGACTAGATACCATTGAATTGTTTGACGCCAAGGGACCACCATGGACGCTTGTACAAAAACATTAGAGTATAGCATGTGCCAGGCACGGTTCGAGGTTGACGTGTCTGCCACGTCTAGTTACAGCGTGCCAAACGTTCTGGGAGTGGATGGAAGTGCGATAGACCGGAGATGTTGGCTCGATCGCTGCCGTACCGTGACCTAGAAATAATACAGCTAGTAGGTCCGTGTAGGAGGACGTGGGGCTCCATCCAAGGGGGGGTGATCAGATCACCTGGCGGAACGGGCACACGACCAACGTGCTCTCTCGACACAGAAACGTCCAGCTCGAACACACGCGATGCGTCGTTATCGATAACGCACGGATCGCCTTTTACTCCAGAACGTAGAGATGAAAGGTCACGTTTGCCGAGATTAAACGAAAAGTGCTGCCGATGGGTTCTTGCTGCGTAATAATGCGCAGAAAGGTTATGGCCCTCGGGCGATAACGGACGGCCAGCCTCATCGCCCAATTGTCCGAGTCATTAGAGCTACAGCGCGCGCTGGCAGTAAGAAATGCCGAGCGGGAGAAAACACGCGGCACGCGCCGACAGCGGACGACGGGCTGTGCAGAGAAGTTGCGCGGATGCGAACAGGATGCCCTTTGCCCTAACCCTGAAAATAGCACCCAAGAAAAAAAAACATAGAATAAAATAAAATAATGGCAGGGAATATCTGGCAGGCTCTGGAACGTGCCACACCCCCGTGCACGAGGATGCACGATGGATCTGGAAATTGTGAGATGGGGGACGATTATGAATCGCGCCGAGGCTGGTACTTGTCATTGTTTGGTCAGCATCAACTTTGATTAAAGTTTGGCGAGGCCCGGGCCATTTTTCCTCTCATGCTAAATATCCTCCACCATCCCGTCGAGCGATTTCCCTTGTCATACCTTTTTTTCTAGCAAACCTGGCAAGGGTTTCATCGTCTTGACCCTCATGCTGACGCTTAGTCCTGGTTCCGCCTGCGACGTGTGCGCAGAAGAGTACGGCCCGCATTGCATCCCCCATTCAATCCCCTGCGGTCAGTCGTCATTCATTCCCTTCCAACCGTGAAATTTTCTGGCCACTCACGCCACCCCCCAGGCCATGTCCTATGTTCCACCTGCTGCCATAAGATCGTAGAAAAAACGCTGCCGCGCCTCAGACCCGTCTGTCCTTTCTGCCGTGAACACTTCTCCAGTGACGATGTCCGTCTTATCCGTATCGACTTCTCTGCAAGCGGATATGCCACCCCAAGGCGGCGGGGTGGCACGCACGAGGCCCGAGATGCTTCCCTCCACTCCGCACCTCGGTTCCCGATCGTTGAGCCTGGCTTCTCGCGCACACGTGCCGAAGCCCGCCGTCTCGAGGACAAGGTCGCCGCTGTGGCTGCAAAAAAATGTTCAGTCGAGGAAGTCTCCACTCTTCACCAAGAACTCCAAGAGTGGTTGACGCATGACGAAAAACAACAAGATGACCAGGTCCGTCCCCTCTACCCTACTGCGCTTTTTTCTCTGACTCACATCACACAGGTTTCTTCTCTCGCTTTGAGTGCTGCGCTGCTCAGAGCTATTCTTGTGAATCACTTCGCTCATTCCGAAGCAACAAAAATGGCCAAATCCGCCGAGGCCACTCTCAAAGGGAAGCTAGACGACATGGACCTATCCGTGACAAAGTTGGAAGCTGAGCTTAAACAGTACGTTTCCATTCCATTGTGCCATTCATTTCCTGATCTTTCCTATAGACAGGTAAATGATCCTCATTTCAGCGGGTAAATTTTTTTTTTCTGACGTTGACTCGCACAGCAAACCCTTTATACCCAAAAAGTACATGAATGCCAATCTCTGCGCGCAGAGATTAGTCGCATAGCACTCAAGTCCGCTGCACGTTCAATTTCACCTACTCGCTCTTCTTCTACCGCCCCTAGCACAGCCAGTGAGGCTCGTCGTCAGTCCGTTTCTTCGTCTGGTGCATCAGTATATGGCGTTGCCCCTCCTATGCCTCCTATGCCTCCTTCCACTCCTACGCCAGTATCCCGGTTTACTTCTCACCACATGCGCAGCGTCTCTGTTTCTCCTGGCTCCAGACCTGTCACACCTGCACGAACGATGACCCCTGCTGTCCGTCACGAGACACCCCTCCGCTCCTCTCACCGCCCCACCTCTCCTGTGCCACCCTCCAAACCTCGAACTATGTCCTTCTCCACTACCTCTCCCCAAAAAATTATGCGCTCTTATTCTGATGAATCGGATAGAGAAGTGATCCATGAACGTTGGATGCCTAACCCTAATGTTGCGTACAGCCCCCCCAACGGCAAGACAATCAATTACCCGTACGCAACACCTGCCACCCGCTCCCGTTCATCAGGATCCAACGCAGCTTGATACCATCGCATTTGCACGTAGACTTTCTCGTTTTTTTCTCGGATTCCAGCCTCGCAGTCTTCGGACTCGTATCCTAATATCTCTCTTATTGCTATCTTCAGTCTCGTTTTGATTCTCTTACTGTTTCTTTCTAGTCCCGGGTCTCTTCCTTCTCAGAATCCTCATCTCGCTGATCCTCGTTTCCCTCGTCTCCAGTGCTTGATCTCTCATCTTTTACCTCTGCTCCTCCTTGCGTTAATCCTCGTTTTCTAGTGTATCGTACATTATCCTCTTCTATTCTCGTCTGGGCTGTTGGATGGATTTCTCAGCCATACTTCGTTCCGTTTTCTGTTACTTATTGCCTTTGACCTTCCACACCAAGGAGAGCATTTTCTAGTGCTGATGGTCCAGCAGTCCAATCTTCCTGTAGCATTGCATTTCCTTTTCTCACTCGCACGATCAGTTTACGATCACTTTAAGTTTGCAGATTTGTAGATTTCTGCATTCTACGGATATCAACGACTTTGGTACATGATTTAGTTACGAATACTTGACTTGAATGACATTGATGACCTTTTTTGCCTCCATTTCTCACCGTGACTCGGATCCTGCGTTTTGTTCGGAACCATGAGCGGATCATCTGTCAACATACGGGTCGCTTTGATCGGTGAGAGTTTATTGGAAGGCGGCCATCTGATTTGGCTATTGTTTTACTGCCAACATCCTTGGGCTTCTGATTGTAGATGCGGCGTTGTTTCCATCCGCCGTCGCCAATCTGCACCACTACAGCATGGAATTCCTGAATCATGACAGGGTGGTGCTCGCCGCAAAGTAGTTTCCACCCCGTCACATACGCACAGCATGGTGGCGATCGCATCCAAGATGGCGCCTTTGTCCGATTGACATGCCATCATTCGTCCGGCACCGCACCAAGATTGCGCGTCATCTTGTGCCAGGAATGGACATGTGAACTTGAACAATGCCGACAAGCCACAAGCGGCGGACACCGTTGGCAAACGGTGGCCGGCGGCGGTCGTATGGACGTCCGTCCGTTTTGGTTGGTCTCGATATCCATATCGGTTCAGTATTCAAACCTGAAGAAGAAGCAGAACGAACCTTGCAAGGAATTCACTGGCAGGGTTGAAGGAATTCGAATTCCAGAACGTGCCAAGTACGTATTAACCAGCGAGCCATCGAACAGCTGGGCGTTGGGCATTGTACGAGATATGATCAGGGCCCTGGCAGAAATGCCATGACGGCGTGCGAGCCACGTTGTGTTCTGATGCGAACCTACACTGTAACGGCGGTGAGGTACACGGCGGCGGACGGGAAGGGGGGCGCAACGTTGACCACACGTGTTAGTGACGCGCCATGACGCATGCGGGAGTCATACATTTAGATAGAGATATTGGATATTAGATTGGGAAGCGACGGGGTTAGGTGCGGTGCATGGTCCCTTTGGTTCCACGCGCAGATACGTGGGTCACTGGCAGCCTCAGGGAGCGTGTTGGACGGATTGCTGGACTTGTGCAGCAGGGGGTTTGGAGCAGGGTTTTCTATTGATCGACGTATTTCAATCGTTGGTGCAGGTCGATCGATCGCTCCGCGAGTGGAAAAGTGGAAACAGTGGAGTGTAGCACCGACGGGCTCATCCTTGAACCTCATTCGTTCCATCCTGGCGCGTGTCTTCCATTTCGAGGTCGACCGAATCGATATAGCCACATCCTATCTATCCATCTATCCATCCATCCGTCCGAATCCTGTGTCTCGGTCACCTCTACTAGTGGCGGGGAGGTTTAACCGTGCCTCGAGGCTCCAGGATGGCGTCCCGGAAAGCCGCCAGAGTGGATTGACGTAAGGGTCTTCTATCTCGTGGTGATAAGCACCGGATGCACACTCGTTTTGCCAGTCGAGTGCTATTTTACTGTCGTCATTGTATCCGAGTCGACGGGGGTCCGAGTGGCTGATCGTGGATACGCTGGAAAGGTGCCATGGATGTTGGCACGATGGGGTTCACTCAGGACGACATTGCGATGTACTATGTGGCTGTGACCACTCTCAGCTGGGAGGATGTACTCGGCCCGCGATTGCCTCGGGTTCGGCTGCTCGAAGGAGGATCGTTGCGACTGCGATGTATTCAGTATACCCATTCCTGTGCCCTAGCTTCTTCTTCTTCTTTCGCAATGATATGATCGCAGTATCTGCATATGCATTGTCGACTTGATAAGCGCATAAAAGTAAGCGATACACATGTATGCGATTTAGCGGGGCAGAGACGGCGGGTCGGATGCGTCATATCCGCAGGTTCGTAAACGTGTACCCGACGGAGCCCGTGCCTCGTCGATGCAGCATGTTGGCGAGGGTCGATGAACCGCTTTGGTACTAGCCCTGGCCCATGCGCGCGTGTCGTCGACGTTGGGAGTAGGCGTTTTACCTCGGGTCCGCGCCAGGATTCGGGGTGTACGTTCGTGTCTCGGGAGTTTCGGTGTCGATGGCTCGCTTGTGCGCGTGCCGAGGAGCGGTGTGGGTTCATGGTATCTGCACTCGCCGGATGACCGCGGAGACTGTACTACTGGAGCTGCCCTGTTCAAGTGCCATTCGGATATAGTTGATCAAAGGAGCGATCGGTAAAGTGATGGATCGATTATCATTGATAGGGGCGTAGCTGCCGACGACGGCCTGCCAGGATACACTCAATGTTACGGTAATACTACACATAATTGTACAGGATCGACTCGGTATGGAGCATAGCACGCCCTAGACAGCGACCTTGGCAAGGTGGGCGGGCTATAGGCAATAATGTCACATCAGTGGACGATCGAGATGGTGGAATGGGATGGTCGACTGACATTGCTGTTGAGCTTGAGTGCCGCAGCGATCTGGCTGAACTCCTGCTGCGTCGGCTTGACGCTACCCGCCAAGACTAGGGGGGGAAGCATCACGACAGACGAGCTATAGTAATACGAGGGTCACGTACTGTCATTGACGCGGCCGACGTTCAAGCCAGTTTTTGCCGCGAGCTTGTCGCCGTCGAGTTCTGCCACAAATTGACTTTAGGATCAGCGCGTAGTGAGGACGGGGTGCAAGGAGACGCACGTTGTTCTGTCAGGGCTTTGGTGAGAGCGGCGCACTGAGTCATGATGAAGAAGTGGAATAAGATGAAGGACTCGGCGGGGGGCGCGCCTTCTTATCTGCAGCTGCGATCAGCAGATCAGGAGAGACGAACAGATAAGAGACCGGTGGGCGCGGCAGGCACAGCTTGTGGATTTCCCGACATAAATCAGGCCTAATAGGGCCGTGTCCGTCACTGCGGGGGTTGGTGTTGGACGCTGGAACCTCCCCAGTACTAATCGCGTGCGACTGCTGGCAGAACAACGGGTCGAGGTCCTGTGCAGGTAAATTAATACTTGGAAAAGAACCTGATCCAACTTCGTTGTTTTTGGAACTCGGCGCTCACATGACGCCATGTTTGTGTGTGTTTGGCATCGCTTCGAGCTGTTGAGTTTGACGCCTCCACACTCAGCCACTACTGAGCCAACGCCTGTACGCCTCAAGCCTCTCAAAATGGTACGTGCCCAACGCTGTAGACCGCGGGACACGTCGAGACATGCACCCGTCTTGGTGTCCTGTCGATCCAGCAGAGACTTGAGGATGGATGACGACGCTGACCGATGGATGTCGACAGCCTCCCAAGAAGAAGAGCGCCAAAGAAGAAACCACTGTCCAGCTCGGTCCTCAGGTCGCCGAAGGAGAGCTCGTTTTCGGCGTTGCCCATATCTATGCCTCTTTCAACGATACCTTTGTCCATGTCACCGATCTGTCGGGTAGGGAAACCATCTCCCGTGTCACTGGTACGTCGCGTTGACCATCCGCATTCAACCAACCATCATCTGAGCTGTTTCAAAAGGTGGGATGAAGGTCAAGGCCGATCGTGACGAGTCTTCGCCGTACGCCGCCATGTTGGCTGCTCAGGATGTCGCAGCACGCTGCCGCGAAGTCGGTATCACTGCACTTCACATCAAACTCCGGGCCACGGGTGGTACCGGCACAAAAACGCCCGGCCCTGGTGCACAGAGCGCACTCCGCGCGCTTGCTCGTGCAGGCATGCGTATCGGCAGAATCGAGGATGTAACGCCGATCCCCACCGATTCCACAAGGAGAAAGGTAATGCACCATGCAATCGTTGCCCTCGTTGTTCGGTACGCTGATCGCGATTTCGATAGGGTGGTCGCCGCGGTCGTCGTCTGTGATGTCGTGTGGTTGTGTTTCTATCTGCATGTGAATGCCATGGTTTAGAAAAGGGTGTTTTCCTACATGTCGTTGCATGTACTCTGCTCGTAATCAATGTCGCTGATCGACGCGCATCGGGTGTATCCGCACCTGCCCCGCGGTCGTTCGCCTTTTCTGTGAACAATCAGGGTGCGAGCGCGTAACGTAGTGATTGTTGCGATCCTGGGGGACCTCCCGCTAACACCTTCCCTTGCTCCACTGGCAAAGGAATAGCCATGCAGCTCATGCTGGCGTATGGATTTCTGCGCAAAATATCAGACAAGACAATGGCGGGTTTCTACTCCGAAGTGTGTGTCGCGGGGAAAGAAATTATACCCCCAGGATGGGACTGATGATCTTTGAACCCACTAATAGACCCCCGTTTGTCACGTCCATTTCCCAGAACCGCAACACACCACAGCAAAATAGTAGATGACGCGGTTCTTGATGAAATTTCGTCTTCTGCCCACCCGTACACGACCAAGAGCCTCTTTTCCGGAGCTCTGCTGAGGTCGTCTGGTGATATTCCTGTATTGCAATCCCAACAGTATTGCAAGCCACAGTGGCTCTTTGAGCTCGGGAGCTTCGACGACATCGCAAGCAGGGTTCATCAAACATCCCTTAGACTCCGTGACATTAGCGAGGGGTTCGGTACCAGAGGCTCAAAGTCGGGTACCACATCTTTTGCGCGGGTGTGTGGTGGTCAAACATCGCTCTTGTCCTCGGTTTGTGGGCTGCATCCCGTGTGCAGTGTGTTCCCGGAAACCGATACGCGCTGATGAGTTCCTCGTTGCG
>JBBPRR010001418.1:0-10911 GCA_038093115.1 Hortiboletus flavorubellus | reverse complement strand
GTGGTTTTGAAAGGAACGCGGGGAAGACGTCGCAAATCAGCAATCGTGTCAAGTCGTGCAGAACACCACCTGAAAAAATGCCCCACATATGAAAAGTAAAATGCCGAGTTGACCCAGTCGAAGAGGACACCCGTGGGGTCGCCATTAAGAGTTTCCTGGGGGAGTCCTTGTAGACGAGCATTCCCCAAATTACTTCTATCCAGATCTACGTCGACACGAACGATTGATTAGAAAGCTGGGCAGAGGTAGTGACAGCCCTGACAGCGCCCGCGGGGTGAAACCATACTCACAAGCAAAGAGGTAGAGAAGACATGTGATGGGTAAGATCCGCATGTCAATCTTCCTGACGAGGCGCTTCTCTTCCTCAGGCGTGGCTAAGGGAGGGGCAGACGCTTTCTCGATGGAAGTCTTTTCCTGATCCATGATACCTGGGAGGTGCCAACACGGTCGGGTCGTAGAAGCCTGCTGAGGGAGTTCGACGGCGAGAGCGCAAGTAATCCAAGTTTCGGGTAAAGTGCGGACTCAAAAGTCCGAACTTGTTCCCCAGGTCCGGGGGGGCCTTGTGATACTCACACCTACGGGGAAATCAATAGACATGCGTTTCAAGTTGGTCTGTTTATAGCTTTTGTTAGCGCTATCAAACTGCGACGCTTGGGCGGAGCTGCCACTGGTAGGCGTCACGGGGTGTAGAATGCTATATTCCAGTATTGGCGTATGATTCCTCCCCGTCACGATAGGACCAGTCTTGTGGTCTGAGGTGGCAAGCCGTCGATAGTACTCAGTGCTCCAACATCGTGACCACCGACTGGCTAGCCCGTACAAGGTAAACTCATCGTCGACGCCCAGATCCATAGTCTACACATACAAATGCTGTAAAGTTTCTCGGCCTTTGCTATCGGCCGTTATTCGCTCTGCGAAAGGGTCTAGGGCCTTTCCTTTTTTTTTAAAAAAAAAGGCTGCAGCGTCGATCGCTTCAATCGTATCCTGACGTATCCTGACAAATCGAGCACCGTGCCGCTAATGAAGGTCTCAGATTCCGAGTGTCACTCCTACCGGACTCAGCCAAGCACTGACCACGATCAAAGGGTTGCCGCCAGGTTCGCTGGCAGACAAGTTGACCATAGACAGAAAAAGAATTTCAGGGTGATATAAACGAATATCACACGACCGTCCTCAAGCGGTGACTTCGTATCCAGATGCCTGTAATTCAAAAATGGCATGTTCCAACATCGCTGCAGAGGCGCCATTCGGGTCGAGGGTCATCCCATCCCCCATGTCTCGGTAAAACTTGTCGATACACTCAGCTGCTCCTGATAAATGAGCGATCTTGGCGCATGCGGCATGGATGGCGAGGTAAGTTGGAGATGGAACCGGAAGTTTGACTGGATCTGGCGTAGCGAATGTGACATAAGGCAGGCAGTCACGTAGGATGGAGGGGTCATCCGCTTCTAGCTTATATTTGTTTTCTTCGCCCTGTTGAGTGTCATCGCATTGTTGGCATGGGCAATGGGCAAACGGTCCGGGGTTAGGTCGGACGTACTGTTGCAACGAACCAAATCCCTAATTGATCGAAATACGTATGAAATGCGGGGGCCAAAGTCATCACGTTTTCCAAACGGTGAACTTTGGAACCGTTCAATTCGTCAAGAAGTTTTTCATGACCAAAGCGACGCATAACCGCCCACATCGTGGCAGCATAATCCAGCTAATTTGGATACTCGTAATCGAGAGTGAAGAGGGAAAAGTAAACAGGGGGCGTACGTACTTTGGTTGAGCCTGGTCCAATGGACTTGTTAGTGGACTCGGCGAATATGTGTGCACACTGCATCGGTTCCTTCCTCAGACTGGGATCCGAAAGTATAAGGTCGGTCAACTCTCGAATTTCTTTTGCCGAACGATTGTCATATTTCCCAGTCATAACACAGCGATATCCATCGCGAATAAGGGCCTGACAAGTGTCAATAAGCGATGATTCATGGAAGAGAGAACAAGACCAACATTCTTTTTGGCCTCAGCATGGGATTGGGGAGCCTCCACCAGGGTTGCCTTTATCGCATCCGCTATCTTATCAAACGAGCGTCGAGATGGATAAGTCGAGGGTGTTGGTATGCGACCTTTGTTGGCTCTAACTAAGTGACCGCGTGAGACCGTCGCATGTTGTACAAGTAGGCTTGGGAACGTACATGCCCTGATATAATGATCATAATACATCTTCCCAACGGCAAGAAGGGTGGCAGAATCCTCATTGCACGAGCTGATCTCCTGGACGACCGTATTTAATCCTTGATCTGTGGGCACAAAGTATATAAGGTAGCCCAAAATTCGAACGAAAATCATGTCCTGCCCAACACTTTCGCCCTTGTCGATGGCCTTTTGGAGAGACTTCTCAAGTCTCAAGCAGATATTATAGGCGCTCACGACGTGCGCGAGATGTTCAAGTCTCTTAGGAACTTCGGGTGGCAGTGAAGTCATGTTTGTGGATGGTGGTCAAGGAGGGAGACCTTTGAAAGTGGAACGCGTTGGTGGGAACTGGGGGCTGGCGTTCGCGCCTTCGCGCTCACGGTGATGCTGTTTGTCGTGGGCTCAGCATGAGCAGTCGCAAGGGTGGACAACGGAGTTAGGAATTACCTGCGTTTTTGTGAGATCGCGGAGCTGGCGTGGCGGATGAGACGGTCGGCGTGATATTGAAGCCACTGCAGGATAGTGTGCGGCTCTGTGACGTAATTAGACACCACATCGGACCAGTTTTCTCTCTCTCTCCTTTTTTTTGGACGAGTGATTTTATTATGTAGCGACCGTCTAAACTAGACCTACATAATACACTATGGCGGCGGTCGAGACTGTCGGTCCAAGGAAAAATGCATTTACGCACGCCCTACGGTCGTAGGGGGTGTGGGACTGTGATCTGTCTGGTGACCTCGGTCTAGTCAGAGGGCCGAGGTAGCCTAATACCCACTAAAACCTCCAAGGTCGTTGCCTAGTTTGGGGGCAGGTGTGGTACGTCCGATATTTGGGTGCCATGTCAATTAGATTTGTCTGGGGAGCCGCGGGCGGTTTGGGAGGGCGGCTCGTCTGTGGTCGATGTTTAGTCGGATGTTAATTTTATCTACCCGCTACTGAATGGGATCGGTCAGATCTTACTCGTTCGCATCTGAGTACCCACTGGATGAGGTGGGCAGATTCGGAGATGAGGATGCGGAGCAGGCAAGCGTATGTCTGATTGTGTGCTCTTCGTTCACGGACCACGGTCGTCGTTTTCAGGGGAAGGGGATATCGCACCGCCTGCCAGAATTTGTCCAAAGGTCGGTTGTTGCCGTGGGGGTAGGAGTGGAGGCCAGGCTTTTTGGGCTGCGCGCCAGACTGTGATCCTCCCAGGGCTGGGCCAGAGGGTCAGAATGTGCTCTAGGTCTTCAATGGGGGCGTCACAGAGGGGGCATTTCACCCGGTGTTCGTAGCTTTTGATGTGTAGCCAGAGCTTCCCTATTCTCTGGGAGTTGCGCATAGCACCGAGGAAGGCTTGTATCGGCCGTCGTAGGTCGGGTGTCGGGTTGATCGCCATATGGAAGCAGTTTTCTCTTTCTTTCGTGGCTGGAGTTGGTTCGCCAATGTCTGGGTGAGAACGAGTGAGCTGTCAACGTTGGCTGTTTTAAGTAAAGAGCCTCGATACCCCCTCGTCCAGGTCTGTCAAGGATGTGCCAAATTGGAGGTCCATCCAATATTCACAGTACATCGCGGCGTTGATGTGGTTGGTTGGTTTGTCGCAACTTGGATGTGGACTGCCATCATGGCCAAAACAACACTCGCGCTCATGATGAGCTTGCTTGTGGTCTCGGACGCGATACACCAGGAGCGGTACCACGAGGACCTCGCCATCCGCCCACTCTCCGACGGCAAGGTGGTCTCTGCCTTCACGTTTACGACCCTCCTCGGGGGTGCCTCACCTCGAGATCCTCGCAACTCGGAAAACTCTGGTGGGCACACATCACCCGTTTGCCCACATCACGCTTACACTCGTCCCAAGCCCAGCACTACACCTTGTTTCCACTCGCTCTCGGCCAAATCCTACGCGAGTACTCGGTCACCGAGCTCCACCTTTCGCTCAACGCTGGCAGGTGGAATTATGATAGCTGGGGGTATCCCGACCATCCTGGCGTTGGCACCGGCGCTGAACTCTGGGTGTGGATGGCAGATGGTGGGCCGCTGTCGTGAGCACCTCCCCGCGCCGGTTATGCATCCCATGAAACCAATCCTGTCTTCCTACCAGCGTGGATGATCGTTGGATAGGTCTACGCAACGCCCTAGCTGGCCTTTTTTGCGCCTCCCTCGGATCCCTTGATGACCGGCGCACCTCTTCCCCAGCCTCTGCCTTTCCACTCTCCTCTGCACCCTTTCCCCAACGTTCCACTCCTTATGCTCTCCGATACGCCACTCTCCCCTCAGAGCACGTGTGTACAGAGAACCTTACCCCGTTTCTCAAGCTTCTTCCATGCAAGTCGCGTGCCGGCCTCGCACAGCTGTTGGACCCACAACGCGTATTCGACGCTGATTGGCATGGTCTTGGGGTTCACGTGCGTTCGACTGAGGCCGGCGTCGAGTTGAATCTGGGAATACAGGCCGTGCTCGATCCTGTGCGACGAAGTGGAGGGAAACGACGAGGTGAGACACCGGCTGTCCCCGGTTAGTTCCAAGGTTGACCGCAGTATTTCTATTCCAGATTGGTCATTCCAGTCTCTGTTCGATCGTCGCATTGACGTTTCCTGTCCCGTTGCAAGTTCGAGCACGATACATCTTGTCGCGCCAGACATCGGTGGGTTTAAGCTTTCACCCGAGCCGGTGTCCAGCAACGACACTGCTAGTGTCTACAGTCCAACCTCCCGTAAGGGTGCTAGTTCTTCGGGTGGAGAACGAATGTTCACGTTGACTTTTTTAGATACACCGCTTGACATTGCAATGTCATGGCCCGAGGAACACATTTTCAAGTATCGTATGTACTAATTGGCGTGGACTTTGCACGGCACTCACTGCTTTGGACAGCCCTCCCGCCTCTCGCGCCGCGGACACCACTTTCGATCAAGCGCACGCTCTATGGGTCCTCCCAGACGCGTGGTGTTCTTTTCGTCTCCCTCTCAAACAACGATCACGTTCCCATAACAGTTGGGTACCTCGAAACCCTTCCGGCCCTCGTGACTCCCTGGATGCACACGATGAAAGTGGACGTCGATGCCATCGCTCGAGGTGCGCTCCTCTTATATTCCTTGGACCATTTCCACATTCAGTACTTCACACAGACGACCTCATATCGGATCTAATCTACCATCCTTCACTCCTCCTCGCGAACGGTCACCACGGCCCATCGACATTGCAAGCGATGCTGACGATTCCGGCCAAGAGCACGCTCCGTCTCTCCGTCGACCTCAGTAAGACGTTCCTCAAGTATACCGAACACCCCCCGGACGCGATGAGGGGCTGGGACCTCCCCCCCGCCGTGCTCTTTCCCGTGCCGGTGCGTGAGAGCGCGTCGACGAACGCGTCGTTGGGTGGGCAGAGTATCCCGCAGCGGATGTACACCCCAACGCTCCTCGTCGACCTTCCGACGCCGGATTTCTCCATGCCGTACAACGTCATCATCCTCAGCTGCACGTTGATGACGTTGATATTTGGGAGTATTTTCAACCTGTTGACGCGCAAGTGGATCATCGTCAAGATTGAAGATTGATATTGCTCGGGCAAGGGATGTGGGCTCGTTTGTAGTTGTGGATGTAGCCTTGTAGAACTTGTCCGAGGCAGATTTGCGAGGGAGGCTGCACATTGTAGAGTCTCTGGCCCGCAGATACCATTGTGTGTGCCGAATCAGACTGTTTTACTTGGTTCCCGTCGAATATCGAAATGGTAAATTAGGTCAGACTGCGAGTCCTCCACGATCCTCGCCTCTACGTCGACGCTGACAGGTATGTTGGAGTGTCATTACATCGTCCCGCACACGCATACATTCGCAGATACTTTGAAGATAAGTGTGTCATGTTATCTTCCACTCAAGTGGCGCCTTACCTATGTACACCCATTATGAAAACAATCCTTGTATGTTTCCAGCAACGGTTCGAGAACATCGTTTGCTGAAGAGGAGGTTGAGTCCCGTGGTTTAACATATTTGCATATGACCTACACTCAAGCTCCCCACTGGCTCGCATAGTGTTGAGGCGATTTGGGGCGGGAGCGGCAACGACTAGCTGCGAGGTACATATGAAAGCAATCACCACGATACGAGATAGCAAGCTGCCGGTGAGTTGCATGTTTCAAATGGGCAAGGAGATAAGACCAAAACCGTGTCTGCCTCCAGAGTGACGAGAGTGCACTGTGATGATTTGCCACCTCAAACAATCTTTGAATTTATACTGCCGAAACATGTCCATATGACTGCTAGGGTCGAGTTCGAAGGAAACAGATTCCCGCGGGTTTCGGAGTAAGAATCGTCATCTGCAGAGCGTCAGCGCAAAGAACTTGGGTCAGCAGCGCAACAACGGAAGTGGGACTGGAAATCCCGTCGATAGGTGTTCAAGTTTGTTCCCGGTCAAAGCAAATCCCATGGTGTCCATGGTGTTCAGAGGACGGAATGAGCAGACTCACAGACCGTTGCCCAAGAAAGCAGGGGCTTCGGCCAAGGCCGTGATTCTTTCCAGCACGGTTGTCCAGCTTTCCATACGTACTTGATTTGCTTCTCGAGTTCGAGGGTCCGTTCCTTGCCCCCACGCAGCTATCGCTTATATTTTGAAAAGCAACTCAGATCGACGATGAACGCCATAAATATCTGCTCCGCGTTCCTCCTGATATGCCAAGGGTCATTTGGCACATTCGTGGGAGACGCAGCGTTCGATACGGCCGCCAGCAAGCCAGAATTGGCGTCTACTCGTGAACCGCCGCGCAAGTCACTGACGTGGAATGCCTATCAGTGTGGGGGTGTTGCTGAGAGAAGGACCGACGATACTATCGGGCTTTGGGGCGAAACGCATCTCCGCTTCTTGCACCATTTTGATGAACAATACGCATCTGGTCCACCACCTTGGCCAGTGACTAATGTGAGCAGGACGGTCACTGCGAGGTCGATGTGAATGAAGGGTATGATAGGGACGAACGTGGACGACGGAGTCCGCCGTTGTTGGGTTGGCAGATGGGTCCGATCGCGTGTTGCGTGCGGGAGGAGTGTATGGGAGGGGTGGTGGGCGATCAGAGGTATGTTCCGCTTCCTCGGGCTAAAATGGAGATGGGAAGTCTGCTCAGCGGACTGTTCTCGAATCCTTTTCGTGTTGATCGTTATTTTTCGTCTCGTCAAAGGTGGGCAAGGCGTGACACGAGGTGATGAGTGTGAATTGATTCGATAAGGAGACACGCATATACAAGGCGACAACAGCGTAGCATACGTGGGATGAACGACGACGACCCTGTCCGTGGAAAGACCTGTTTTAGACACCTGGCAGCGATGGAGTCTCAAGGCCAGTCACTGTAAGCCTACTGGCATACAGTCACGTGCACGATAGTACATATGCCGCACCGCACGCCATAGATAGTCAGTCATCACTTGTACCCGTACGTCGTAGTCCCCGTATAGAGCGTGGTCCAGTTCTTTCGTGCCCGCCCTTCTCAGTGTTTCCGCCGTTGGCCACGGTCGGTTTCCACGACCACTCATTCCAACGATCTGATACCTAGCCGGGTATGTCTTCCAACGTACCTTCCGGACGAAGGAATGGTAAGTACGCGGGCGGAACGATTGGAAGGACTGCTGATGAGATGACAAGAGTCGCGCGAAAACGATCCCTCTTCCAGTATGATTCTTCGAAAAGAAGCAGAACCGATCGTAATCGACAGTCGAGATGACATATATTCCGTCGCGGTGCTCGCTGATGGGAAGTACTTTGTGAGCGGCGATGTTGAAGGGAAGATTCGACGTTGGCGCATCGAGGATGGCAAGGAGGTGGGGGCGGCAATGGATGCGGGGAGTGGTGTTTTCAACGTCGCGGTGTCACGAGATGGCAAGGTGATCGTCAGTGGGGCGAAAACCGGCCTGGTGACGGTGTGGAATGCGGAGAGCCACTCGAAGGTGACCGAGTTCCAAGCACACCCTGGCAATTGGGTGCATGCTGTCGACGTCTCGCCAGACGTGACGAAAATCGCGACTGGATCGGATGACAACACTGCTTGCGTCTGGTCGCTGTCGACTGGCGAACGACTCTTCTTCCCCTTGAAACACGACTACTGGGTGGTCGCAGCCAAGTTTTCACCCGACGGACGCCTCGTCGCCACTGCCACACGGCTTCAGGACTCTGTTCGGGTCTACGACAGTCAGTATGGCAGCCTCCTCGTCGACTTCCCAGTCACAGTCCCAGTCAGCTCACTGTTAAACCAGTCCCTCGCCTGGGCCAGCGATAGCAGGAAACTCTTCGCGTTATCACTCGACGGCCACATCTACCGTGTCGACGTGTCCACCGATCGGACCCCCCTCTCCAAATGGCCCATTCATAGCGGTAAAAATCCCGGATGCATCGCCCTAGCAAGCGACGGCGCATTCCTCGCGATCTCCGATGATTCATCAGTGTCCTTTTGGGACACAACGACCCAAGAGCAAATCGGGGTTGTCATCGAGTACACTCATGCCATCTGGTCCATGGCTTTGTCATCAAATTACGACCTCGTCACCAGCGAAGCCTGCAAGAGCATCACCCTTCGGGCACTCTGTGGCACCCTTCCCTCTCATTACTTGGGCAATGTAAGTGTACTTGCATGTCAAACTCGTAATCGCAAACCGCTCTATTCGCCGTTGCAGATCCCACGCACGCAAGAAATCCAGCACACAGAACTTGATGAAGTTGACGAAAGTCCGAGTATGTTCATTTGCACCCTAACCCCCGTTTCTGATACCCATGTCTATCAGTCGAGAGAATAGCGAGTCTCGAGAAAACCATCCAGGAATTGCGGAACAAATCTCAACAGACCCATCAGGAGCAGGATAATCTCATCCAGTCGCTACGCGCGCAAGAGGAGAGCTCGGACTTCAAAGCGCGCTGTATGAAGGCACTGGAATTGAACGGAGATGTCGCCATGGACTCTGCGTCATACGAAGACGCTGTCATACATTACTCTACAGCTCTGAGCTTCGATCCCTTATCAACAGTCCTGTTGACCAAACGAAGCAAAGCACAAGCTGGGACTGGGTCGTGGGTGGATTCGTTGCAGGATGCCGATGCGGTACGTGTATCCTAATCTACGCCGGAACAAGTAATCAGTACGGTCCCAGGCGATCAAACTCGATCCATCGTCTCCACTTGGCTACGAAAGAAAGCATGCAGCACTACTTGGCGCCCACCGCTATACTGAAGCAATCGATGCGTACAACAATATGCTCCTTATGCTTGAACAATCACCTGATCCCGTTACTCGGGGTAATTATCTTTCTCCGACCTTACATAAAAGCTTGGTCTAAGTGTCCCGCCTCACAGAATTGCGCAAAAACTATGTGAGCCCGTCGCAGACGAAGGTGGTTATTCGCAACGCCGTTAAGCGCGCTCAGCGGGATGCTCCGCTGGTCGTCATTAACACGGAGACTGGCCGTCTTTGTGACCAGCGCGAGCGTATGGACGAATTCGAAGCTGATCCGAAATTTGCGGAACTTGTTGCGTCTGTGACCACGAGACTCGACCACTCTCGCATCGGAGAGGTCGTCCAAGAATACTTCCGATATGCCACGTTCTCCCATACTTGGGAAGGAGCCGAACCGCTGTTCCACGACGTCATTCATGGATCAGTGCACAAACTAGCAGAATCATCCACAGTCCTGAAGTTGGTCATGTTCTGTACGACGGTGCAGGAAGCTGGGTTTCGCTGGGCATGGAGTGATACGTGTTGTATCAACAAAACTGACGGCTCGGTGCTTCAAGAATCCCTGACCTCGATGTTTCGATGGTATCACAAATCGTCCCTCACGATCATTCACCTCAAGGGCGTACTATCGGGCTCGGAGCTGGGCGCTCTGGAGAGGAGTCTGTGGAACACGCGTGCATGGACGTTGCAGGAGTTCTTTGCGTCCAGGGTCGTCCGTTTCTACACCGAAGACTGGAAACCTTATCTTCCTGGCGAGAAAGTGTACGACCACAAGGATTCGGATGTGATCATGGCAGAGATGGCACAGGCGACCGGCACCGATGTAGACGTTCTCCTTTCCCTTCGGCCAGGATCGGACAATGTTCGGCAGAAGCTGTGTCTTGCTGCGACACGAGTTGCTACGAAGCAAGAGGACATGGCATATTCGCTCTTTGGCATATTCGATGTCTCTATCCCAGTCACATATGGCGAGGGGCAAGAACACGCTGTGGGTCGCCTGTTACAAGAGGTGCTAACTCGATCAGGGGATGTCAGCATTCTGGCCTGGACAGGAAAGGCGTCGGAGTATAACAGCTGTCTTCCTGCAGAGATTTCTGTGTATCGCGAGACAGCGTCACCCTATGTTCCATCACCAATCCAAGATGGCAAGATGGACGCTTTGGTGACAAAACTGCGGACATCCCCCCAAATCGTCGAGTTGACTATGATGCTATACGATCGAGTCGTCGTTCTCCCATCCCCGCGTGTCGTCAGCCGCCGCTTGAGCCTCTCTTGCATCATGTTTCCATTAGGTCCGTTGCCATTGGTCCCATGCGGCGGTTTCTCCCAGCGCATTTATCGCACCATGACATCTGCCTTTGGGACTGTCGAGATCAAGACAACGGAGGACTTGTCTAGCCTGAACAATCTAGTTCTCGTGCATCCATGGCTCCGGTGCCTGCTTGATCCTGCTCTTCCATTTGAGGATGACGCTGAACCGTTCATCCCAGTCGATGAGGATGGCGGGGATGGCGATTCGGATGCACTGTTCACCAATCCACA
>JBBPRR010001417.1:0-10915 GCA_038093115.1 Hortiboletus flavorubellus | reverse complement strand
ACAGTGGGGTTGAAGATCCATTGAAGCGTTTCCTTTCCGTTGCCACCATCGCTCTCCAACCCGGTCCCCCTGCCTCCAACGTTTAGTCAACTGTACGCGGTACGTGGTCTCCTTGCCTGCGTCTTCCTCGCTGCCCCGGATTTCCTTGTAGCCGTATCTCAAGGCTTCCTCGCTGCCCCCGGCTTTCCCTCAACGTTCGCGGCTCATATCCACCCATTCATTTCCACGGCTGAACGTACGATATATTCGCGTATCTGTGCTGATCTCAACAATTTACCTGTCGGCCACCAGCACTTTCTCCTACTCCCTTTCTCACCAATATTTGTCCGCTATCCCCTCCTGCGCATCAATCGCGCTCCCAAGGAAACGTTGCAAGGTCGATTTCTGGATATGCGCTGGTATTCTCGAGGAACAAAGGATGTTCAGCGGTGGTGACTGCAGGGTAAGGTAAGTATGATACGGCCTACAAACACGAAGGTACTCACTCTTATTCTCCTTGCGCCTAGCGATTATGCGCGCTGCATGCAACCAGTGGCCCCCATCAACCCGAGAATACCAGCATGAGGCTCTTTGCAGGACCACGATTCGCGGATCGTCAAGTTTGCGTCTCACAAGACTATTGATGACAAGTGGGTATGTTGCCAGTTCATCTCTCCAGAGCACTAACATTGCGAAGTCAGGACGACGCAGCAAGTCTCGCAGGGCGTCTGTGGCGTAGCGAGACTGCTTCCAGGTGATCGCGAGGTGAGTTAAGCAGCATAAGTATTGAAATCCCCTCACGACTGCTTCCCAGGACCATCGGGTTGTCAAATCCAAGTGCAAGATACGGTGGAACATAGATGCGTCAGGGAGATGGACAAAGCGAGTTTGGAACACCACAGCAGGATCAATGGAGAGGAATTTAAGGTGGGGAAGACTGTTGACAGCGTCGATGACTACGCGATATTTACTCAGAATATTGCCTCCTGCACGCAGAACGAGGTTCATCAGTCGAGGACAGAGTCGAAGCAGTTTGGCCGTGGTGCTAGGGTGGACGGACACGCCGACGAACAGGTACAGAATCCGCTTGGGCCGTATGGTGAGCGACTGTATAAGATCTTTAGCAGTGACGTCGCAATAAATGGATATCTTTCTATAAAGAATAGGCTGGAGCCTTTGCGCAGAATCTCAGTACCATGTAAATTGGCCGTTCGAACTGCACTCACCACCTTTTGACGCGACGAGCCACAAGGAGGTATTTAGCCAGCTCGTGCGGCTCTCTGCTGGCCAGCAAAAAAATCATCCGCTCGAGCTCGTCTGGCAGAGCGACAGACCAGCGAGACTTGGATATAATGGCCATCGACAATAGCAATAAGCTATGAGGTGAGCAGTAGACGGTGGGCAGACAGAGTGTACTTCTCCTCAAAGAAGCGGGGTAGGCTTTTAAATATTTTGCGTCTTGCGCATCCTACTGATACACCTTGCCAGGTCGCACCTTCCCCTGCCGGCATCCCTCACACACTCTCGGCTCGTTAGGAGCAGGATAGGCATTTAAATGTCTTGCGTCTTGCAAATTCTACTGATATGTACACCTTGTCAGGTCGCACCCTCCCCTACCGGCATTCCTCGCATGTGAGTAGCGCCATTGAATTTTCTTTTTTTTTCTTTTCCAAGCGCGTGACGCTAGGCTTGCTGACGCATCTCGGCATGACCCAGTGCGCTCAGGGTCCAGGGAGGGGGGGGGGACTGGCGGACCTGAATCTCGGACCCTAGTTATCCAACCCTTCTACTCAGTCACGGCTATACCTTGGTATCTAACTTCCGTTATTGCCGGCAACACCTAGCAGCCAAATCAGTGACCCAGTGCAAGGTAAGGGTCATGTTTCGGAACGGCACCATTCAAGTTGACCTGTACTTGTTGATCGGCGACTTGGCTGACAATGATTGGCCCATCAAGCAGTTTGTTATCCGGAAGTGAGTCACCAGGGACGGGCAAGTGCGTAACTGATCACGGCTGACGATAGGCTGGATTTCTGAGCGATTTCACGTTCAAGAGCTAGCCTGTTCAACTCCCCGTCGACCCTTCAGCTAGCTGACCAATCTTTACTTGTCACCGGATCCCAGAACCTCTTCAAAACCTTGGCTTTGCGCTATTTCCGTCAGTCTGTCATCCCCCCACTCTTATCGATGGCTAACCAAAACGTTTCCCTTCCGGACCACGACCCTGCTGTTTTGCTGCAACAGATAACTACATTGCAAGGCCATGTACGCGCCCTGCAAAACAGCCACCACCAGAACCCAGTGTGCGAGTGCTCTCCGTTGTTCTATGTGCTAACTGACCGGCATTTCCTCGTAGAGGGTCTCGACCGTTTACTCGCAAAGGTCGAGCCATCAGGCGCATAGTTTCACTCAACGACAGCATCGACAATATGTTGGAAGAGGCTGATCGACGAGCCCATATTACGGACACAAACATCAGTGTCACCCACACTGCCCAGTACGTATCATACAATATTTCTCATTTGGATTCGCTGACGGAGCATCCAAGGGAGGAACGTTTATATAGGCACTACAAGGAACTACTCCGATGGGTACCATCCATTCGTGAGGCCTCTTCAACAGACCTTAGAAACATTGTACAGCAAGTGAGTACTTTGTTTTATTTGACTCAGCTCCATACAATATGTCTGATGTATATTTAGCTCGGGCAAGGAGCAGATAGTGCGCGCAGTGACGACACCCATCTCCTTAAGGTGGAGGTGGTGAACTGGCTCATGTCCAGCTTGCCGAAGCCAGATCCTCCCCTCTCAAGGGATGACAAGAGTGGGAGAGGGTTCTACAACAACTCGACAGGAAGGTTACTATGTCCCGTTGACTATGACTGGAACGATACGACGTAAGTATTTTCATGTGCTCTGTCGAAGTTGGCCACTTCATTAATGTAGCCATCGGCAGAACATCCGTGAACTACATCCTGACTTCCTCGTGTCGGCCCAATCATGGCCGACATTCCTATATGCTGGCTACCACTTTGACCCTCAGGAACCTTCCAAAGGTTTATTCAAGGGCGAAATTTTAGTCAAGGTGAGTCCTGCATCATGAAGATATAATCAATCTCTTACCATGTATCTAAGGCTTTCAAGGCGATTTTTACTTCTCCCACTTCTGCAGATGATATAGATAACGAGGAAGTTGTGGCTAACTCCTCCAGGAAACGTCGTCGAGGTGAACGACGAACTCGACCTCATGTTGCTGCACTTATAGGTATGAAGACTGTTCAACCCCAGGCTATTGCCTATGTGGCTTGCCAGGTATGTCTTCGAACCAGCATCAGGTAACCATTTCTCCATTTGACCCTCTTTTAGCTTCGATTTGCCCTGTCTTCTTGCGGATCATGGACAGTTGTTGATGGTATTTTCAACACCGATGAGTTCTATAACACAATAATGGAGTGGTTCGAGGGGGCCGAGCAAGAGGAGGATAAAAAATATGTAGCCGAGCTTCTGTTATGGTGGAACAGGTAAGTTCGTAACCCGATGAATTTTATAATTGGCGCTGATCGAAATGTGCAGGATGGTTTTTGGGCAGGCTTTTGCTTTTCAGTTAGAGCGAGACAAATCTAGTAGTATGTCTGTAGCGCAGTCACTGAAGAGGCGCCGCATCAGTAGCACGCGCTAGTTCTCCCAAATAACATTCTGTATAGATGAACGTGGTCTGAATTCCTTTTGGGGAGTCTCCAGTGCAACCGGACTGACTTTTATTACGCATTATTACCATACTTAAGGTAATTGCTCGGTGCTCACGCAAGGTCGATATTTGGACAATGATATGAAAGTGGTCAACTATAGGAGTACTTGTATGTGTTCTTATCGTTACCATACTTGACGTTCTTTTTCAACTGCACTGAGAATGTGAACAATGTGCTATGTGTACCACACAGTCATTGGTGTTAATGATATGTCATTATGACACCCCTTTCCCACATCCTAATTGTTCGTGCTACCTGACCCATTCAAGCCGACTGTGAGACACTGACTACTTATGTCTGGTCACAGAATCCTTGGCGATGATGACGTTCCGATATGTATTATCTAGGGGACTTACTGTTATAATACTTCTTAAGACTTCAATCGTTTGTGCTACTTTGTTTCTCTGAGCTGGCTGTCGGATGTTGACTACTCATGTCAAGCTACGGGATCATTGACAATGGTAAAAATTCTGATATTGATTGTCCAGAGGACCCACCGTTATAAGGGTTTACACTTCTTTCCCTATTCAGCTTCCTTGACCATCTATATCCAGCCGCGTGATGTGTAACGTTACCGACGGTCCGTTTCCTATTATCTACCGGACCTACCGTTATAAGGCTTTGTACTTCTTCCCGTATCCGGCCTGACTGAGAGTCCTTGACCATCTATATCTAACCGTGTGACATGTGACATTGCTGGTGGTTCGTTTCCTATTTTCTACCGGACCTACCGTTATAAGGGGTACATAAGGCATTATAGGGTAACCTCGAGTAATATTCATAATTTACACGTTGCTCATCTTGCCAAGGCCTTATAAAGCCGTATAATAAAAACTACATTGTCGTGATGCGAGGATGACGGGGATGCGACCGTGTTTGGTTGGGTCCATCGTGGTGGTGTTGGTCAGAAGTTGACCACCGCGACGGCGACAGAGTCCGAGACGCGACAGTAGTCGTATGCTCCTTTTGATGCGGGAACAGGACAAGGGGAAGGTGGGGACTTTGCGTGAACTATGTGGGGGAGACCAGGCATGGTTTCCGGGCGTGGTAGGAAGCCGATCGTCAGGCTACTGCTCCTACCTCGCGGTTCAGTCTGGGCTCATTTTCCTCTTTTCCTCATCCTCGCCGTCGCATCTCTCTTTTCCCCGGTCCCCTCCTTTGATCACCATGTTCTCCAAAGCACTCGCCGTCCTCTCCGTCGCCCTTGTCGCCCAATGCATGTCCGATCGTCTCGTCCCCTTCCGTGCGAACCCTTGACTTACTATGTGCTTATAGTTGCCCCGGCTGGGAACCCAGGATGTACTCGCTCCTACACCGTCAAGGCGGGCGACATTTGCGACAGCATCTCTGCCGCTAACAATGTCTCGACGTGAGTTGTGTCGCCCTTTTCCCACTCGCACACTCACTCCCCCCAGCTACCAACTCCCAGTCATCAATGACAACATCATCGACCCCGAGTGCGACAACCTCGTGCCTGGTTCCATCCTCTGTCTCGGATGGCAAGGCCAGGACTGCTCCACTACTCGTGTTGTCAAGCTCAATGACACTCGCGACGGCATTACCTATGCCTCTGGCGTCAACGAAACTATTTTCTATCTCAACAACCCTCAGTTGAATGACGACTGCAAACTCGACAGATTGGTCTAGCATTTCTCCGGAGCCATTTACACATAGCCTGAACTACGATGCCAGACCTTGAACCGTGACGACCGTTGCACCACCAACTACATACTGCACTCGCTTCTGGTCAATGCTCACTGACGTGCTGTCATAAACTCACTGATTATGCATGTCGACTGGCCTCTCTCACCCATGGTCGTCACCGGGTTCGTCAGCACCCAGACGCGACACTCCACCCCTTGCACACGAATGGGACAAAGGTACACCAATTCTCTGATCTGTTCAGGGTAGCATTTATATCCTTTTCTTAGCGTGCACCACTACCGTGTCCATCATGACTTTGCTTGACCACACCTGGTGTCCCATCTTTCGCAGTCATCCACAACCGCCACTCGGACGGTTTCTATCCTCTGACATACGTTGTTACTCGGAATCGGGTCGAGCGAATGGGTCAACAGACCTGCTGGTTCATAGGGTGAACGACATTATAATCTTTGGGAATAGGCTCAATACAAAGGTGCCGTCTCGATGGCCCAACAACGTCATCATTCCTTCTTTTGCGTTGTGCTCGCACCTCCTGACGACGTCCCGGGATAAATGATCCTTTCCGAGTGCGTTCAAATCGTATGTTTGCGGTATCATGCCTACATTGCATTCCAAGGCTCCCTATCCACACCTACTACCGCTAAGCAGACCGCTTCATCCGCTTCTCTGGGGTCCTAACCGCCGTTTCGCCGGTCTGCATGATCAGCGGACAGGACTACATCCATCGGAATGAATCACAAAGGTAGAATGTGCTCGAGAGGTGTATGGGTGCGCTCACGGTGGTGACCTGGAGGGTATATTAGCATTTGACGCCGAGGAGAGGACGGGAAGCAAATTGGCGATACAAATCGGGATGCGTTTTCAAAGGTGACGATTGGCTTTGAAAAATAAAGGCTGGGAACTCTGCGGAGACATTTCATCCTGTTTCTCCCACATCATGTGGTGGCCGGCTCAGGCGGTGACTGAGGAAGAGAGGGTGTTGGCATCATGGCGAAAGAGTAGGTAGGGTGGGTAAATGGCCACTCGTCAAATTGGCGCTCACCTAACACAGCATCCACGTAGTGAGTGTGATAGAACCTGTGCATCGCTGCCTTTTCGGTGCTTACCCTGCGCCCCAGCATGGCCACAAACCAGCCTTTTCCCAAACCACGAAATTGAATCGAGCTCGGCGAGACAGTATGAATCCAGAAGGTACTTGTGTCCAGCGGTCCATGCGCAGAGCAGTGTAATGATGTGCTTACTAGTTGAACGGTTGCATTCGCGGGCAAAATCCCTTGTCGCCGAGTTCAAACAAGGATGGGGGAGGGGTCACATTGAGGAGGCGATCGACCATGATCGTGAAGCACTACAACTTTGCCCAACCGGGCACCCCAGGCGATATGTCTCTTTGACTTGCCTCGCACTTCATCTTCTTGATCGCTACAACCGTTTTGGAGCGACGGGTGACTTTGAAGAGGCCATCATCCTCCAACGAGGAGCACTTGAGCTTTGCCCGCAAGGGCACTCTGAACGGTCAATGTCGTTGAACAATCTTGCAATGGGTCTCTCCACTCGGTACAAGCAACTTGGGGGGATGGAGGATCTCGATGAGGCCATTGTCCTCGATCGAGAAGTACTCAACCTCCGCCCGCAAGGACACCCAGATCGGTCGTTGTCTCTGAACAACCTTGCAGTCGATCTCTCCAGTCGGTACAAGCAGCTCGGGGGGATGGAGGACCTCGACGAGGCCATTGTCCTCGATCGAGAAGCACTCGACCTCTGTCCGCAAGGACACCCAGATCGGTCTATGTCTCTGAACAACCTTGCAGTTCATCTCTCCAGTCGGTACGAGCAGCTCGGGGGGATGGAGGACCTCGACGAGGCCATTGTCCTCGATCGAGAAGCACTCGACCTCCGCCCGCAAGGGCACCCAGATCGGTCTATGTCTCTGAACAACCTTGCAATTCGTCTCTCCAGTCGGTACGACCAGCTCGGGGGGTTGGAGGATCTCAATGAGGCCATTGTCCTTGATCGAGAAGCACTTGACCTCCGCCCGCAAGGACACCCAGATCGGTCTATGTCTCTGAGCAACCTTGCAGCTGATCTCTCCAGTCGGTACAAGCAGCTCGGGGGGATGGAAGACCTCGACGAGGCCATTGTCCTCGATCGAGAAGCACTTGACCTCCGCCCGCAAGGACACCCAGATCGGTCTATGTCTCTGAGCAACCTTGCAGTTCATCTCTCCAGTCGGTACGAGCAGCTCGGGGGGATGGACGACCTCGACGAGGCCACTGACCTCGGTCGAGAAGCACTTGACCTCTGCCCGCAAGGACACCCATATCGGTCTATGTCTCTGAACAACCTTGCAGGTTATCTCTCCAGTCGGTACGATCAGCATGGGGTGATGGAGGACCTCGACGAGGCCATTGTCCTCAATCGAGAAGCACTTGACCTCCGCCTGCAAGGACACCCAGATCGGTCGGCGTCTCTGAACAATCTTGCAATTCGTCTCTCCAGTCGGTACAAGCAACTCGGGGGGATGGAGGACCTCGACGAGGCCATTGTCCTCAATCGAGAAGCACTTGACCTCTGCCCGCAAGGACACTCAGATCGGTCAGCGACTCTCATAAACCTTACACGTCACCTCTGTATTCGGTTCATACAACTGGGGCAGCTGAGGGATAAAGAGGAGCTGTTCAGTCTCTACACCCATCTCGCATGTGTACCCCAATGTGTGCCCCAGATCGTGTCGACCCTCGACCTTTCTGCCGCTAGAGAATGGATCTGCTTGGCTCAACATTTCCATCATCCCAGTATACTTCTCGCATATGAATTCTCTCTTCAATTACTTACTCAATATTTGGCAACTCTGCCGTCATTGCCTCAACATCTCGCCATCCTCAAGAACCTCACGTCGTCACTCGCAGTAGACGCGTTCTCGGCCTGTCTTCGTGAATGTGCTCCTGCACATGCAGTCGAGCTCCTCGAACAGGGACGGGGTGTTTTCTGGAGCCAACTTACCCGCCTTAGATCCCCGCTTGACGATCTCGTGATATCTTACCCAGCAGGGAAGGCACTGGCAGACGACTTCATGAGGCTTGCCTTACTTATTCGCGACACCCTCAGTTCAACTGGTGCAGGTCAGCATGAGCGCCTGTGCCATCTCAACGTCGATATGCACAGGATTGTAGCCAAAGTCCGCGAGTTACCAGGCCTCTCTCGTTTCCTTCTTCCACCGCTCTTCGCAGATCTGCAACTTGCGGCCAGTGGGGGACCAGTCATCGTTGTGAATGCGAGCGAATATGGTTGCGACACGCTCATCGTATTACTCGATCGCGATCCTGTTCATATTCCATTGCAGATCACACGTGAAGGTGTTCGAGACCTGTCAACGGAGCTCCATACCTTGACTGCGCGGGCAACAAAGGTCGACGTGACGAGAGACCTCGCGGCCTTTTTACGCCAACTTTGGGACCAAATCGTTTCGCCGATTGTCGATTTCCTCCAGACGATCCATCCAGCTCGATCCCGCATCTGGTGGTGTCCCACTGCCGAGTTCTCTGTGCTTCCCTTGCACGCTGCCGGTCCTTATAGGCAGGGCCAACAGAACCTTCCAAATATCTACATTTCGTCCTACACATCAACCCTGACCTCCCTCATTCGTGCTAGACGACCCACTCCATCGTGTTCTGCAACTCGACGGAGGCGATTCGTCGCCATCGGCCAAGCCAAGGCGTTTGGCGAGAGTGAACTGGCTTCGGTCGGGGAGGAACTGGACAACATTGGTCAGTGCGTTGACGGCCTCGCCACATTCACGCGCATAGATGGAGAGGAATCTTGCATTTCCCGGGTCGTTGAAGAGCTTGGCCAGAACGATTGGGTGCACCTTGCATGTCATGGTCTTCCAAACTCAAAGAAGCCGTTCGAGTCTGCGTTCGCTCTGCGCGACGGACACTTTACGATCCAACGCATTACCGGTTGCGATTTGGACAGTGCAGAATTTGCGTACCTCTCTGCGTGTCATACCACTGTCGGAGACGAAGAGAGTCCAGACGAGGTGATCCATCTCGCATCGGCGATGCAGTTCGCTGGGTTCCGTTCTGTGATTGGGACGATGTGGGCGGTGGACGATGGTGAGACGAACAAGATCACGTCGACTTTCTATAGACATATGGTGGACGAGTCTGGTCGTCTTGATCATACCCGTGCAGCGTTCGCGCTGAACAAGACGATGGAATCTGTGGATGTACCATTCGATCAACGAATTCTTTATGTCCATCTCGGTGCCTAGTTCTAGTATATCTTTGTTATCTCTCTCGCTTTACATTGTCAGGTTATATTACAACGCTTTCAAATACACATGCTTTCCATCGTTGAGGTCGATGTTGAGACCGTCCGCAGGTCACAGGACCGTATACAAGCTTGACGATGCCGGTTCTCAGTTTGGAAGGGAGGCTTCCAAGCACAGTTGCTTCCTGAACGATAAAGAGATTGGAGCAGAGTGTCGCCCTGAGTGCATCGAGCTTAATTATTAAGATCACTGGGACAAGCTAGTGTCGTTACCTTTCACCACGGCGAGTTTGCCAGCTCTCGGTGACGGCACTGTTAACTAAATGGATGTTAGCAATCTGCCGCCGCCGAGCCGAGGAGATAAATGACAGTCCCCAGAAGCGCCAGCCTGTCTCTCTTGTATACGTAGACCAGACAACGTTCCGCTTCATTCGTTTCCCGAGTTCACCTTCCTCCAGGCTCCGATGCGCCGGCGCTGCTCAAATGGCATTTTTAGATCATCAACTTGTGGTGTCCCAGATCGCAACGCTGCGCTTGACTGGCCCCTCGCACTTTGAGAGTTCTGTAGTGTTGACGTCAAGGTCCTTAGAGACTATGCCCGTTGTGCTTATTATCCAGATGGAGAGGAAGAAATATCTGGCGTCAAATTTAACGAGGTACACGAATGAAAGTACATGCGGGGAATGGAGCCGGATGGACTCGTTTTCATTACTTAAATGGTGCATGGCCCTCCCGCGCCTTGGTGAACAGTTTGTGACAAAGGTGCATCCAGCTTGGACTCCGTGCAAGATGGGAGCATGGCCATCTCTACTCCACGCACTGGGTTCGAGGACCCGAATAGTCCCGAGGGAGCGCCTCTTCCAGAGTCCATCGGGAGCAGGGAGCTAGTCTTCTATGACCGCTATAATCATGCGGGGGAATTGGATAGGGTGATAGTGGATAAGAGTACATGAGCGAGGCATGTATGCGATACTTACATCGTGACAACTTCTCTAAACTGTCAACGTTCCGTTCTTTATACACCTGGTTTATACCGGGTGTGTTAGCTCAGAGTTCGATGTCCCCGATGCGTACCTGACCGTTCCGACTGTAGTTGCCCAGCGAGTGTAACATGGGCCTTCGCGAGGCGGGACCTTGGACATGCATATTTCCTCCAATGTAAGCTTGAAATTGATGGTGGGGGTGACGTGGAGCCATGAGCCGGCCCAAAGTATACCAGCACCTGCGTATCCGAGCAACGAGGCGCCTTTTCAC
>JBBPRR010001416.1:0-10924 GCA_038093115.1 Hortiboletus flavorubellus | reverse complement strand
CGACTGGGAGAATCTCCCGGGGCGACGCTCACGAACGACGTAGTTCCTCTCTTCCCCAGACTCTGCTGAATCGGCTGACTCGCCAGAGACCCTCAGACGGTTCTGGTAGACATCGATGGCAACACCATCCGATGTCAAACCAGGGAGTTCGAACGTGGCCGTCACGGTATTGGTATCCTTGGATTCATAAATATCCAATCTAGAGAGAAGATTCAGTAAAGGGGAGAGGATGGATATGCCAGAAAGGATGGATTACCTTGGATGGCAGACGTCACGGTGTCGAGATGCCGGGTGCCTGGCCTCTGTCGACGGAGCGCAAGCACGGGGGCGAGCTGCGAGAGCGTCTGCAAAGAAACGGTCGAGCTCAGTGGTGGGGTCGTAGAAAAACACTCATGAAGGCCAAAATATGATGATGATCTCCGAGCTGATGTTTGAAGCCTGTAGGGGATGTCGATGGACGGGCTGTGAAGATATTGTGATGAGAGGATGCAGCCACAGACGCCCCCCTTTTATACGACTTGACGGTTCGTCTGTAACGTTCTGGATCAAAAGAGAATGCAGTATATCTTTGGGTGGAGGTCTATCGTGTTCAAGCATACCCTTGACTGTTCACCAACTTTCCGGTCGTTCGAAACCCGGTAAGTCTGAATCACCTGACTAGAGTTTGACAAAGACAGATTCGATTACGATATTATTCAGCGTTGGCAGTCCATCTCGTCGCCGGTAGGTCCCACCCCGCAGTTCACAAGACCTTTCTTTTCCCCCTTGAGCTCGGTGCTCGCTCGTTGTGTTGTCGTGCGAGCTTGTCGGGTGGTTCGGGCAGGCTGGTGAGTGGCGAGGGAGGCTCTGGGGATGCTCCGGGTATGTCCTTGTTATCTGTTGATGTGCGCCGACGATTTTCTTTGTCTCCTGATGTCGATCGTACATGCTCCCTCACATTACCTTTCTCTCCCTCGACCTGCGCATCTCGGCGCGCTCCTTCAACTATCCCGTTGACCTCCACGTCTGCGTCTTCGTGCACGATGCTCCCGCATCGTTCGGTATCAGTCTTGCCCCCTGGCGTGACCTGCACACCTGTGGCGTCTCGCAACTCGTTGTACGGCTCGTCCGAGTTGCGCCTATGCGCCCCCTTTGCTTTGTCGAGCTGTTCCTTGGGCTCTCCTGGCCGATATTATTCGTTGCCGTTCTCATCCGTGCCCTCCACGCGTTCTCTCGATGCTTTCAATACTCTCACCTCGAGGCTCGTCTGGATGACGCACGTCGTCATCCGTCACGTCCGCAGTGTCTTCCAACGGTCTCCTTGGATCCGTCGTTATGCCGTCACCATCTAGGTGGTTGTGTGATGCACTTCGTGCGCTCACACTGTCATTTGATCTATCTGGAGACTGAGGAATTTTCTGGCTGGCATATATGCCCTCTCCTCTTACCCTCATATATACCTGGTTCCCTCTCTCCAGCGTGGCCGGTCGTCGCTGGACCGTATCGCTCCCCCTCGAGCAGCGCGCTGGGCTGGGTTGGTGTCGTCGTGATGGTCTTGTCTTCGGACGTCTCCACCTGACTGTCTTCGTCGTCGATGCGCTTGGGCGTTCGACGATAGTCATCTTGTGGACACCCCCAACCTCAACCTTCTCACCTGCAACCTCCTTGTGGCTCGTACCCACTTTCCGCTCTATCCGACGTCGTGTGGCGCCCTTACTGGCTGTGTAGTGGTCGACTCAACATCTGAGGTTGCTGTGGGTACGACGTATGCGTGGGAGACGTCCTCATGTCCACCATCGTCTCGTGAGCCGCTCGCCGGGGTCGCAGTCAGCCATTCGGTCCGTGACTCTCCTGCCCGGTCCCATTGCTGCAATTGCTCGCTCGCAGATCCTCTTGGTCGATCTGTTGCCCATCTTTCCCACTCCTCGTCTTTCCCCGGCTTTTCCCTAGCATCTTGTGTCACGTTCACGTTCATGGCGCGTCCAATTGCCTGGTATGCCGCTAATTCCCATTTCCGATTTGTTGCTGGCCTTTCACAGTTGCATACCTTGTGACCAACCTTACCGCACTACCGACATGTACCCTCGAAGGCTCTGTGGGTGTGCGCAGCCACCTGTGTTGCTTCGTCGTCCCGAAATGGTGCTGGTGTTATCGTCGTAGTCATAGTAGACTTCTCGTATAGGTTCGGGAGGTACATCAAATAGTCTCGAGCGGTAGTTCGAGCTTGATAAGTTGTATGAATAGTCAAACAGGTACCGACGACAGAAAAGTCTGTTTCATTCCTGTGTTAGTTATAGTATTGAATGAGTGACTCAGGCCATGTTCCGCTGAGGTAATGTGCGTGTGTCGTGCCACGAACTGCCTTCAGGATTGCTGTACGGTAGATACGGTATCCCAGTCCGAACAGTCTGGATCGAGTTTGAGGATCTCGACACCTCCGACTATGGTCATGCTTTGGATTCCAAGTCCTGATGGGTGGTCTACTAAGCACCTGCAGGGCTCGTAAGCTGTAGAATACCCCTGTTAGTAGTCACTAAAGTAAAGCTGCTACGAATACTTAGGTATAGGTGATAGGTAATACCCTGTCTATACAACCGCACACCGTTTGTATACTCCAACATGTCGAGCTTCGTCGAGTCCCCTGATTTGGGACAACTCAGAACAAGGAGAAATCCCAAGGTAGCGATGGGAAGAGATAATATTTACGGAAATACACGCCCGTCACCTTCCGAACCGGACCTGCCGGAAAGCTAGCACAAGATGGAGGGTCTAAGATCTTCAGCAATACGGGCAGGGGATGTTCCGAATCGGAACCACCGGAAAAGTCCGGTCACGCAAGAGGGTCAGCTCTAGGGTAGGACCACGCCCCTGCGACCACTGTGTTCGCAATGATCTTCCTGGACGGTTGTGTCCAGTCCATTATGTACGTCCACCAAGTAGAGTACTGGCAGCACTTACAGCTCGTGAACCCTGGGGACACTTAAATGAACAGATACCGGACAAACGAGAATATCGAGGGAAAACACCTGTGCACCCAACCATGAGAAGGAAGGTTCCGATACTGACGCTATAAAAAGATAGACCTTTCGCAAGCGGGTGACCGGGAGGACCGGAAGTGCCGGAAGAACTCCAAGAACCGGCATCAACGGCGTTTAAAGCTTCCTTGAATTTGAGCGAACATAAAAGAACATATGTAGATCTAGGCCGGGCATACTTAGCGCGTATTCTGCAAGTCAAAATAAGTTTAAGGCTCCGCCCAAAAGAGTTTCGGTAAGCGAAGTTTTTCTCCCGAGGGTTTTTTCCCCGGGTTTACCAGGGAAGAAAGATGGGCTTGGTGGGCACCTACTCAGGAGGCAACGCGCCCACCTCCCAAGGCCTTGACACTTCCCACGGCATCCCCATGACCCCAACTTAAGTTCTGGAGGCAAATAGACTCTGGCACGGAGACATCTACCCAGGAGGCAACGTGTCACGTTCAGAGGCTAGTCTCTATTAACATCTTCACCCAATCATCATGGGATCTGTTACAGGTGGTTATGGTGTTTGAGGGAGCCGGGTCTACTTCTACTTCAGACCAGGCCCATATTGGTTTTGGTTCATGCCCCACCCCACCTAATCTGAGGTGTAAGGCAGGGAAATGGAATTGGGACGGCAGAGAAAAATGAATGGGCACAAAGGCGGTGGAATTTGAAGGGACGACGGAAGGAAATGGGTGGGTCCAGACTAGATATCAAGCCAGAGGGGCATGGCTGAGCATCACTGCTCCCTTTCACCCCCTTCACTTCCGCTACCTTCACTTCTCCAACATCTTTTTTTTTGATCTCTTTGTCTGCTTGCTTGGGTCCAGAAGATGGTTGACCCTTGGAGCGGCTTAAAATCGGGGTTCAGCACATTTCCTTCCATGAGCCAGGAGAGGACGGGAACGCCTGTGCACTACACCCTGAAAATGGGTATCGCAACTTCATTAATGGTGCTGAAGGACCCTCGATCTCTGGATCCATAGAGGATCATTTGACCACCATGGAATGATGTCCGACAACTCGGGAGGCGGCGAGGGCGACGCACCCACCTGGTCGACCATCCGCGGATGTGCAAGCAACTTAACCCCTGAAAGCGGACCTCAACAAGCCAGCGCAGGTATAGAGGGTAAGCCTGCAGCTGCTAACACCTGCTCAACTTCAAAGGTTGGCGCGGTCTGTACATCAGGTGACTCTGCCCCTTTTGCTTCTTTCTTTGCCATAATCATGCTTCACAGCACAGGTGGCTCGACTATAAGAGAGAAATCAAACGCTTCTTGGGGGTGCAAATGCGAGCACGTCCACAAGCTCCAGGGAAGGTCTTTTTGTGATTCCTAGACAGTCATGGGGTAAGTAAGGCAGTCATTAGGGTGAAAGCAGACATACCAGCTGATGAAAAGGACGAGTACATGCCATGCTGTCCACCCAGCATTGGCTCACAAAATGCCGAAAGCATAATCCATCAACGTGCCGTCAGACACTTCGAAGGTCGTATCTCGACCATCGAAGCCAGCTTCGATCAAACCAACGTATTCCAGACTCGCAGATGGGAATTACAGGAGCAAGGCGATGCAGGGACCTACTCAAGGAAGAGGAGCGCGACAGTGCACAACTCCTGCAATTAAAGCCAGAACGTTTCAGGAGGGCCATCACAGAGGCCACATTTGTCATACGAAAGATGGAGACCCCTGTATCGATATCAGGGTTAGCCTTTCGAAGCCTTGTGACGACTTGGTGACCAAAGCAGAAGCCTAGATGTGGGTGGGGATGAGTACAGATGGGACCAAAAGGGTGAGACTGGGTGGTTCAGTTACCGAATAGACGATGCGCCTAAGTACGCGGTCAGCTTGTTAACGTAGGCGGACACACTTGCGACAACAAATCAGGATGAATGATAAATTGGGTGGCCCGGGACAGAGACGCACGAAGCCACTGATCAAGAGACCGTCAGGGTGGACGTTGTCGGGGGGTTCAGCCATGTAAATGACGACGTCGTAGCTGTCCAGGGCGAGTCAGATATAAAGGATGGGGGCAGACAAAACCCATTTGGCTCTGATTCGGCGTGCTTTCGATGTCCGTGGGTCTCATTTCACTGATTTCGCTCCCTTTCCTCGTCAACTACTCCCTTGATCAGTGCTCTGGTGAGGGAATGTGCCCCAAGTCCGATAGAGTGTATGAGGTCGTCGCTAATAAGTTGCTGGCTGCATGCCACGTATGAGACAACACAACATCCATACAGCTAAGGAGGTGTTTCCAACGTGCACACTGTCCTTCCCTGAATGTTCAGCTCAAACTCTCATTTGGGTTTATGCGAATGACTCTACCTAGTTGGTGATCAAGGACTCCCAACAGGTCTTAATGCTGAGCATGACATCACGAACAACTGACGGTCATGCTTTCCTGTGTCACAGCCACTCCCATAACCTATTGGAGTTTTCCGCCCACAATATCACAGTGGGCTGTGCCATGGATGTGGCCATTCCAGGTTATTCCACGGTCCCTTTTGCCACAGTTTGAAGGACCCAAAACAGAAAAAAAACGCACTATCCACCATCATTCTAGAGAATCATGGCCATTACCAGGTGCTCCTTCACCACGGAAGACCCTCTGACCCAAACAGTGTTATCCACAATCTTAAGTGCAAAAGGGATTGTCTTGATATGTGGCAAGTGAGCAACACTAACATAGAGGAGCCATGCATGCTGATGGACTTTTTTTGTTTTTGTATAGGCGCCGGAATTTCTGTAGCAGCAGGGATACCTGACTTTAGGAGTAAGCAGAATATTTTTGGAGTTCCAGAGCTGGGACAAAGGAAGCTGAAGGATATGTTCCAACTGTCAATGATCATGGTGAGCTTGAAGTTATGGAGGTGGTATAGCAGAGCTAAGGTGATGATGTGCAGGACAAGAGGGAAAGGCCACTGTTTGGGCGGTTCATGGCAAATCTAGCTCGAGCGACAGAGGACAGCCAACCTACGGCATTTCATAAGCTGGTGAAAAGGCTGGACGAGCGTGGAACCTTGATACGGGTGTATACACAAAACATCGACGGCCTAGAGGAGAAAGTCAGGGTATCAACATATCATCGAACACGTGGAGAAGAGGTACTCCGACAGTTCCAATGCATTCTGGTGCATGGAAGTCTTCGGTACTTGTACTGCCCGTCTTGTCATGCAGTGGAGGATGCGAAGAAATACAAGGACACACTGATGGAGGGAATATTTCCAGATTGTGGAAGCTGCTCCAGAACTCAAGAAATGAGGAAAGAGGCAGGTAAACGGGTTCAGGAGGTGCCTGGATTGATTCCAGACGTGGTGCTGTACGATCAGGTACATCCAGATGGGGAGCGTATCCTTGAATTTCAGATGCAAGACCTCTATGGAGCACGAAGGATAGATCTGTTGCTGGTGGTGGGAACAGGAATGCATGTGATAGGAACTCAAAGAATGATTCGAGAATTTGCACGATGGGTTCGGAAAGATCAAGGGGATTTGGACGATGGATGGTGCGTCATCTATCTCAACCTAAACTTCAAGCAACAAAAAAAATGGGAGTCGACGTTTGATGTGTGGGTGGAAGCAGACTGTCAGCTTGTGGCAAATGCATTGCTATGTGGAATGGAAGAAGAAGAGGTGAAAAGGCAGTCACAGAGGCAAAGGCAAAGGAAAGTGCAATTTGCAGAACATCAGCACAGCGACAAGGATGAGGTAGAGTGACATCTTGAAAAGTAAGATGTATCGGAGACTGACAGGGACTTGGATTTTTTCAGGGTATGGAACTAGAAGAAGACCTCATATTGGAGGAGACAGACCAGGTAAAGCAAGACAATGAAGCACGCTATGAGTGGAAGGCTGATGTTACATGATTGTGAATGCTTACAGCTCCCCATGGACAAAGGCAAGAGTGCAATGATGGAATATGGAAACATGGGGAAAGAGCGATGTCGTTTGGCATGCCATAGACTGCTCGAATTCCACATGGAATGCATGTTGGACATTGTAAAGGAGGACTCAGAGTTGATGGAAGCGATTTATCTGCTGGAATCAGCGATTGATATGGTAAGGGATGGTGGAGGATTGATGGTGGTAGAGTTTCACTTGAGAAGAGTACAGGGATTGGGGAAGGAGGATGGCAGGATGGAGTTGCATTTGGGATTTGTGAGCGACTGCGTACATGTCATGCATGTGAATATGTAAGACTTGAACAATCGGAAGCCGGAAGGATCGGGTTCAGGTGGTATGTGGATAAGCGTAGTACAGCCTGATTTTTTTTGGATGGTGGGATATGTAAGTATTCTACACATCGAATAAGATGATATGAACGGTGGTAAGCTAAGGATGGACTCTACTGTATATTTCCAATAGGTTTAAAGAAGGGGTAACGGGTAGCATGCGAGGTATTGGGGCGAAATACAACAACTCGGATGATTCCGGATCGAGGTAAATTTCCGAAGGGTGGGTCAGCTCTCTAAACAATGTCTCTGAGAGGAGGAAGTGTATTATGGTACATAAAGCAGTACAGAGACAGTTCAGCAGCAGGATGTTCCAAGTATCAGAAGAGCTGGGAAGGGTGAAGCGAAATGTTACTATGCTAGATGAGGGATTGTGTGACACAAATAGATGGGGAAAATACATGTCTATTAGATGGTTGAAATCATATCTGGACGAGAGGAAGTAGAGTCTAAACACTTTCAAGGTGTGAAGTAGTCCCATCAAGGGGCAGCAGAACATCGCAAGGGTAAGTGCCTGGAGCAGAACCATAGAAAATGTAACCTGTGAGTCAAGCTCAAAAGACCGAGGAGGGTAAGCCAACCGCATTCCATGCATTGGCAAAAAGGTTGGACGAACGTGGGACATTGGTTTGTATGTATACGCAGAATATTGATAGCCCAGAACACAACACAGGCTTGTCCACATCTCATCGGAAGTACGCAGAAAACAAGCTGCAGCCGTGGAGATGTATCCCGGTGCACGGAAGTCTGCAGTACCTATACTGCCCGTGTTGTCATTCGGTAGAGGAGGAGAAACAGCACAAACAAGATCTTATGGACGGCATCTTCCCCCTCTGCAGTAGTTGCCAGGGAGGACAAGAGCAGAGGAGGGATGCAGGAAAGCGGGTGTAGACTATTCCAAGGATGATTCCTGACATGCTGCTGTATGGTCAAACAAATCCAGATAATTGGTGTATTGCTAAATTACAGGAAGAGACCTATATGGAGAGAGAAGGATTGACCTAGTGCTGGTGGACGGAACTGGCATGCTCGTCTTGGGACCATTATCCCTCATTCGGAACGTCACGGAACAGGTTCGGAAAACCCAAGGGGATTTGGACAGCTCACCACACACCATATACCTCAACCTAAACTTCAGACAACAAAAGAGTCTGCAGAATTTGTTCGATTTGTGGCTCGAGGCTGAATGCCCCTTCATGGCTTGTACCATGTTGAATGCATCGAAAGCAGGAGTTGGGGCTGAGGGGCAACCCAGCAATGCCGGCTTAGAGGCCGAGGGGGTCAGGGAGACCAAAGAGGTAGAGTGGTTTCAATTTATCTCAAAGAGAAGATTGACCCGACTTTGATCCTTACAGTCCATCAATGATGGGCTGCTGCAGAGCTCTGATATAGATATATGGACCTTGGAGACATCCACGGAGGATGCAATCAGATTGTTGGCTGGCACATCAGGTATATGTTGGATACTGCCAAGGGGGATTCAGAGTTGGTGGACGCCATTTATCTGCTCGAATTGGCAATAGAGATGGCACTGGGCAGAGGGGGTTTCAGAGGGGGTTTCAGAGTGGCAGACCTTCACCTGAGGAGGGTGGATATATTGAGAAAGGGTGACAGACGCCTGGAGTTGTACTTGTGTATGCTGAGGACATCTATCGATTTCATGCATTAGTCTACATGGATAATCGCACCTGGCAGTCAGGTTTTAGAGCACGCTCTCTACTCTATGTTTTCTAGTTGCTACTGGGATCAAAGAGTATGGCAGAAATGGTGGGAGAAACGCAGGATCTTCACACACAATATGTCATTTCCCAACCGTTTTATTTGACCTGGACCCTACTGTGCATTTGAGGGCTGGACATACCAAGTTAAAGGCGGTAATATAAGGATGCGCTAGGCTTAAGCGATTCCGATTGTTCCGGATACGGGTAGAGTCCAGATATGGCAGGTGACGGGTCACATGAACCTGAAGATGGACGCTAATGTATACTACATGGCCGAAATGAATTCTGAACCAGAGGTGGTCCCAGGGCCCAGGGCATTGTTTCCAGGTGGGGGAATGGCAGAACGTCGAAATGTCGAAGGGTAAGTTTGTTAATCCCAATCAGAGCTGGACTGATCTTCATGATCTTGGTCATCGGCATCCTCGGTGTGACTGTTGTCGTCTTCTTCTCCTGGGTGAGGTATAACTTCATCCGCTCTGGGAGGTGGGCGAAGTCTGGGCTGGCCATGAAGAGGTTGGCGGACAGAGGGATTGATGGCGATCTTAGGCCCTTCCAAACTGCCCTGGGGAAGAGATTGCCATCTGGAAGAACACATTTTTCTGGTACACCACATACGATCGGATTCTGTATGTGGAACCCAGGCGAGAGAATTGAATTTTTTTCGGAGTTTAGCACGAACTCGAGTAAGCCTTCGAGGAGGTAGTTGTTGTATGAGGGAGAGGTAGGAACTGAAATAGCGACATTTTCTGAAGTTCTGCAGTGGCTGAGTGGGGACTGTGGGAGGAAAGAAGCGATCGAAATGTTTGAGCCACTGCTCCGGGGTACAAAGGATACAGTATACTGGACTGCCTCGAAGGGGAATTCAAGTTGTAGATAGAGATCTTCGACAGCGAGCTCTTCTCTGAGGGTGAGCGGGATGTTGGTCCATGGACCCTGACTGTGACTTTTGCGATTCGGAGATTCTTGGAGGATGTCATAGAACATTTGCTCCAAGATGAGCTGAACACGGTTTTTGAGGGGATCCTCAGGTTCCTGTTCGGGATCATCATCAGGATCAATGAGCTGGCGATTTCCGCCACCGTGTTGAAGAAAATAGTCGACATCTGGACCGCGGGGATGTTCAGGATCAGGAAGAGGCAAACGATCGAGGGAGTGACCAATCTCAGGAAGAGGTTGGTCTTGAGGTCTGATGGAACAAACGTCGATGGTCTGGTTCGAGGTACGATTGTTGGTTCTTTGGGCATGGGCTGGTCGGTGGGCTGGCTGGAGCACGGCAACCCCAACTACCATGTGACGAAGCTCATTCATCGTCCCCTTTTCATATGCTTGAGGGATCACATGTGCTTCATATGTCTTGGAATACGGAATGCGGTAGACATGTGTAGCTGTGTCCCATACCACATCACATAGGAAATACGCCCCAGCTTCATACATGAGAGGTTGGGTGGGTGCATTTGGATCCTCGGGATCTGCGTTTGGGTCCTGAAGGACCTCTGGACATGCCAGCTTGGCTAACTCACGCAAATGATAGTCTGGAGTGCGATGTGTACCGTTGAGAATCCAGATGGCCATGGCACCCAGAGCAAGGGTGCTCTCGGAAGAGCAATTCTTCAGAGGGGTTACCACAAAATTACAGACCACGACATGGATCGCAGCAAGACGAAGGAACTTGAAATACCTGCAAGAAAGAGTGATGACTTGGAATTACTGACTGTTTCAGATTCTGGATGAAAGGGATGCAGTTTACTGACCACCAATCCTTAGCCGGAATTTGGACCATGGTTTGGTTAACCAGGCGCCGAGGGAATCCAGTCAACACTTCTTGTGCATGGACCAGGGAAACTCGGACTTCCAGCCTTGCACATCCTTCTTGAGGCCTAGATCTTTCTTCCCTTCTTTCAGCATCACCGGTGCAAGCATAAAGGATGTCACCCTGTTGCTCGAGATCTCTCTTGAGCTTTTGGCAGACACGATCGG
>JBBPRR010001415.1:0-10924 GCA_038093115.1 Hortiboletus flavorubellus | reverse complement strand
AATTATGGTCATCCAGGGAGGAATTTCAACGACGCGCCAGTGGGCATTCTCCATCCAGGATATCTGTTCCCTCCATTTGCGATGTTACAACGAGCTTAGCTCGCCTCGCGTCTCAACGATCACAGACGCCGGAGGCACCCTATCCCTCCTCCATGCCATTCGAGAGCCCCGACATGTCGCGGGCACCCGCATCAAGTTTGCCCACGTCAGCTGCTCCCTACTGTCCCGCTGCCCGAGACAGATCGCATGGTGTATCCAATGGAAAACATGACCGGCGTACAGCTACTGCTCACAAGCGCTTGAACGCCATCGAAGCCCACATAGAAACGATGTCCATATTGGTTGCCACATCGACGTCTATTCCATCGCTCCAAAATATTAGAGAAGACGCTCTTGCTCTCAAAGAGGCACTGGATAACGTCACACGTCGTGAACCCTCTGTGCATGATCGCAAGCAGACTTTGATTGCTACCGTGGAAGTACTTCTCTCCACCATTGCAGGACGAGAGGCCCAGACAAGCAATAGCCCCAAACAAGCCATCAAATTTAATTGTGGTATGTACATGTTACATTTGTCGCAGGCGACTGCTAATGTGGATGCTTGTAGATCACCATTATCGCCGCCCCATTGATTGTTGTGATGAAGTAGCCCAAGTGTCCATATTTCTTGGAGTGCTCTGTACTGTCATCCTTGGTATCAGTTGACGTGCATCCGATCTTATCATGGGGCTCATATCTTTGGTGCTTCGGCTTGCATTTCGGAATCCCATGAATGGGAATACGTCTATTCCTGGGGAGTGTACCATAGCACAGGTTCCAGCAACCATCCAGGGCACATTGTCTCGTTTCAATCTACACCATGGGACCACTGTCTTTGCTACCTGTCCATCTTGCAGCTTCATCCATAAGCCTGTACTCAAGCCCGGATCGTCTACTCCAGAGTACCCTAACCGTTGTAATAACAAACCAAAGTCGTGGTTGCCTGTATGCAATGAGCCCCTACTACAACCGTCATCGAGTGGTACTCCAATGAAACCATATGTTTATCACCACTTTCACGATTTTGTGGCAGGCCTGCTCTCCAGGGCCGAAATTGAAGCCCTCATCGATGCGCCTTGTGATCGGCTGATGGATTCTGTCCTGAATCGCCGTTCACCACCTTCCAGTTCACAGGACATTTGGGATGGTGAATTTTTGAGGTCCTTCGAAGGTCCTTCGCCAAGCACTCTCTTCATTGACAGGAAGGGGGAGGGTCGTCTTGCCTTTTCCCTGAATGTTGATTTCTTCAATGTAGAAGGCGTTCGTGTGCGGGGTGCAGCTTCCTCATGCGGTGTCATCTCCTGTGCCTGCCTCAACCTTCCATTGGACATTCGCTACAAGCCCGAGAACATGTACCTTGCAGGGATTGTACCTGGTCCCAATGAGCCGCGTGGTGATCAGCTGAACCACTTTCTTGACCCCCTCATTAGCGACATGGTGGACAGTTGGGAACATGGGATCCACTTTAACCGCACAGCCCTTCATCCTGCGGGTCGGGTAATCAGGTCTGCGGTTGCCTGTGTTGTCTGTGATCTGCCAGCAGCTTGAAAAACGGCTCAAATGGCTGCGCATTCAAGCCATTTTTACTGTAGTATCTGTCATTGCACCGATCCGAAGACTCTTGGGAGAACGGATTTCGACTCAGACTGCTGGAAGTTGCGGGATAAAGACATTTTACGACGTCAAGCGGAGGCGTACAAGAATGCTGGGTCTGCGGTGGAACAAGAGAAGCATTTTGCTAAGAATGGTGTGCGCTGGTCACCACTCTGGAAGCTACCATACTGGGATCCAGCGCGTCAGCTTGTGGTCGATGCCATGCACTGTATTCTCGAAGGAGTCACTAGCTTCCATGTTCGTGACGTCCTCTGCCTCACCACTACTTCTGCCAATGCTCCCGACATATCCCCACCTGCCTTTGTGCACCCGTTCCAATCCCCTGATCCTAGTGCGGATAACATGTCAGCTAGAGAGGTTAAGCAAGTGAAGGACATCCACACACTGCTAACTGCCTCAGTTGTGGACTTTCATACATCAGATGGTGATCAGGAAGCGTGGATCGTCGATCATATAAACGCGCTCACTAAGCGACTTATGAACAAGAATACAAAATCTTTGCAGTTTGTTGCCAACGATTTGCATTGCCAACCGTCTTCCAATGGTCGGATACCCAAGAAAAACTGGGTAAACGTGCTTGTCAAATGGGTGAGCCCTCTTGTCCCTGCTAACCTCCTCCTGTCTGATGATCGACTAGCGCAGGGGTAAACCTTGGTCCGCCAGTCCACAGTTGCCCAGATACGGAACCCACGAGGTCCTTGAGCAAATATGGTCTGTAATAAGAACATCGGATGTTCCATCTTGGCTGAGGAGTGTACCTCATAACTTTGGATCACCAGGCGCAGGTAGTCTGAAGGCGGATGAATGGCGCACAATGATCACGGTATATCTCCCACTCGCGCTTGTGAGCTTGTGGGGAGATGGTATAGTTCACAAGTCTAGTGCTGTCTCGTCCCATCTGCGCGAAGCTTTGGATCACACAATGGCCCTTGTCTCTGCTGTCCATATTGCATGTGCCAGATTAATGACCAGGAAGTGTGCCTCTGCATACCGGTCCTATATGGCTACGTGGCTGTTGAGACTGAAGGTTGTACATCCCTCCGCTCCCTATCGTCCAAATGGCCACATGGCAATCCACATCCATCAATTCCTCCTCTCTTTTGGCCCAGTACGTTTATGGTGGTGCCTCCCATTCGAGCGCCTGATTGGCCAACTCCAATGTCTGCCGACGAATAATAAGTTTGGTACGTGCCAGCTCACCTCCTGGTTAATGAAATAACGTTAGTCCGTCCGCCCAGGCCAGCTGGAATCTACAATTCTCAGTTCTTATGTCCAAGCTGCCCAGCTGAAGGCGTGGTTGTCCCGCGACGAATGTCCTCCCGCAATCAAAGAGTGCCAAGCACTTTTTCGCAAGGCCTTTACTTCCCCGGGCGACTTGGAACACAGAGATCCCAGCGAAGAGTTCCGACATACTCAGTCTTGCTCGACCCCTGCTGATCTGTATACATTAATCTCTCAGCGCAGTATCATGCTCCATGCTCGGTATTTGGTGAATGGGGTAGTGTATGCCAGAAATTCTACGCATGTCGGAAATAGTCTCATTTTCTACTATGCTGGCAGCAATAACAGTTATCCAGCAGTGCCAGGCTCCATCAAGTATGTATATATTTGGGGTTGATGGCAAGATATCCTTTGCAGTTCAGCGTCAGAATGTTTCCCTGGATGATACAATCGACCCTTTCCGTCACTACCCTCATTTTCCAGCTAGAATTTATTCAGACACTACCAGCACTACCTTGGAGAGAGTAGAACCAGGCTGGGTTCTGTCACACTACGTGCGATGGAACTTCACTCCAGGCTATGTTGTTGTTTTGACTTTATTCCGAGTAAGTTCTTGTCCTTTCCGGTAAGGTGCCATTCTGATTAATTCAATTGTAGGATTAATGAAAGGTGTCGTCAGGTAGGTGCAGCTATTATATGGGATATTGTTAGGTGGGCAACTATTGTCAAGCTATATTCGGGGGATTACAATTGTAAACAATGTACTTAAGATGAGAGCCTATATGGTCCACAGACGATAACTATATTACTATGTATTCCCCTCAGATACCCACTATTGACGGCTGTATTCCTGGACATATGGACCCAGAACAACCCCGTCGGATCTTGTGACATCCCGACTCAAAGATATTTTTCATCCCCTATGACCCACTCACGGCCTTAGCTCATGACACCCCCACCGTCGAAGAGGTTAGCTCCCAGTGCATCATGGTAGAAATACAACCCAATGGAACTGCTACCTGGAAGTTCGTTCCTAATGCTGGTCGAGCATTGAGTGTAAAAGATGAAGGAGCCTGGCCTCGGGTAATAAAAATATGTGGGTAGGTGCTTCTGTCGTTGAAACCATTGAGGTGGCTACGGCTCACTGAGGGTAGGGAACTTATCCATTGCACCAGAGATCAATGGGATATATACAAACTTGACCCAGCATATGAATGCTATGTAAACGTGCAGAGCGAACTGACGACAATCAGTCGGATCACATCAATGGTATGTTTGACCTCCACCCCCAAGGTGCACATGCCAGCTGACAAATACCTGCAGTATTCCAGAGACCAAAGCATGATAGTAGACGACCCTCCCGTTGAAGATAGCGCAGCCACGAAACCATCAAGGCAACTCCACGAAGGTCAAACTCCTGCGGGAAGCTCCATGTCAGTCTGCGCTGATTCTACAGAAGATAATCCTACAAGTACTGGGGTAAAGGGGAAAAAACGCGCAGGTGAGTAGGGAAAAACCGTGATGCATCGACGGAGCTTACTTGGAGGGACAGCATCTCCTGGTGTGGAACCAAACCTGGAACACATAAAAAGTGAACTGCACCGCTTGGATAACCACAGCTTCAAACGGACCCGTACTACGTCGCCCCGCAACACACATCGAAGATTGGCGCGGGGTGCCGAAGAAAGGCATAAGAAAAAAGTAGAGAAGTTCCACGATAGGTTCCCGCGAAAAGTAAATCCGATGAACCTGTCAGACGCAGAGATCGCTCAAAAGGGGAGAATCCCGCACGGAGATCCAGAGCCAACTCACGATATGGCGAAAGTCCAGGGCCAGAGAAATGATGCGACGCAAGGAGAGGATGTGTGAGATAAGGAACAAAGGATGAAGGTCGAGAGGTGGGAAGCAGAGAAGGAGCGGATCGAGTTGCGATACCCACACGGGAGATGGCCCATCGCCACATTTCATCGGCGATTCATGGAGTTGGTAACGTGGTTGGGAGATCGGCCACTTGGGGGGATCATACATCCAGCCGCTGCCCCTTGGCCAGTCTTTAAAAAACCCAACCTAATCACACCAGAGGATGTGGAAACGAAAGAAGTTGAATGGTTTTTACACACGTTACAAAATTCAACGGATCCCAAGGTGTTTGTCGGTCACTTGAAGAACCTTCGAATCAGGTTTCATCCAGACAAGTGGCAGGCAGATTTCCTAAAACTGGAGGAGACAGAAGAGAGGGAACGATGGGAACGAGCACTGCTGACCACATCCCGAGTAGTATCAGTCATCTATAACAAATGAAATTGAGTACATACATCGTCGGTGCAATCAACGTCGGCGACTGCATGGTACGGCATGATACTGTACAATGCACCAAGGGTCTACCACTGACAGTTGGTCAGTGTACGAAGCGAAGAGACGACACTTACCAGTGGTATGCCACAAGCAGTGGGGAAGAAAGTATCCGCATTAATTACGCTGCAGATAGTAAGGGGAGACCGATTGTCTGCGATTAAGAGACCATCAGGAATCTGCCCGTAGTACACAACACGCGTGGAAGGAAATGTAGTGGTGTTCAACACCGAGGAGTGGGGAAGGGCCGTGGTCATCATCGCCGGTAATGAAACCACCAAGACAACTCCAAGACGATATCTGGAAGACACTACCCGTGATATACCACGAGCAGTGAGGAGAGAAAACCGTCCACAGTAAACCGTGGACGGTTCGGACGGTTCGGAGAGACCAAGTGAGTGGGAAGGGTGGTGATGGTATCGTCGCTGATGGAGGTGACCGCGACGACGACCCCAATGTGGTAAGCAAGGAGGGGAACTGTCCGCAGTAAACCACGGAGAGAAAAGATCCGAAGACACTCCCCAGTGTTCGACACTGGGGAGTGAGGAGATCCCCAACTTGGTGATCGGGAGTAGCTGTCACTGGCAGTGAGTCTGGTGGTGACCATGATCTAGGATGTTGCCGATCCATGGACCTAGTGAACTGTCAGCAGGAAACCACGGACAGTAGAAAAGATCCAAAGACACTCCCCGGTGTTCAACACCAGGGAGTGGAGAGAACTTCAACTTGGTGATTGGGAGTAGCTGCCAAGTCTCACGTGGTTGACACTGCATTAGATGATGTAATCCAGTGGATGTGCGACGCGCTACATTATGTAAGCTAGGTGGACTTGTCACGCGACCAAGTTAGCGGGCGGCCTTCGCCTCCCTTCGCTCACTCTCTGGTGTTCAACACCAGAGAGTGCCCTTCTTCTGGCTCTCGCTGTCTGCAGTTCACTGCGGGCAGTTTCCACTCCTCACTGCCCATGGTATACCATGGGTAGTGTTCCCGGAGTCGGACACCGGAGCCGTCTCTGGTGGCCTCATGGTGTCAACAATCACTCCCCATTCACCGGTGTTGAACTGTGGACCTGCTCTGCCCCTTGGATCCATAATACTCGCCATCCACATCACCTCCACAGTGAGTCTTTATTGTCCTTTTCAGCAGCATCTAATGGGTAACCTTGCGGCAATAGCCGAGATTGGGTGGGCAACAATTGTCGGACATTTACAAAAACCAAGGTGTCCGCCGCGTTGCTTCCTCCTTGTCTTCAGATCTTACCCTACCCAACTCATCGATGTTTACACTGAGGAGTTTCCCCACTCGCTCAAGCTCGTCTGTTGCCGTCGTAGCTCGTCAGTGTAAACACCGACGAGCTTCCTCGCTGCTCGATTATCCAGAGCTTGCCACCACCCAACTCGTTGGTGTTTACACCAGGGAGTTTCCCCAGTCGTTCTAACTCGTCCCTCGTCGCCGTCGTAGCTCATCGGTGTTTACACTGACAAGCTTCCTGCTGCTTCCTCTCCCTTATTCCACTAGCCCTCTCTTTTCTTCGCCTTTCGCCCTCACCCTCATCGGTGTTTACACTGACGAGGTTCCTCGCTGCTCCCCCTCCCTGTCTTCTCCGTCCCCTCCGCTGTCATGTAGTAAGCTCCCTTCCCTGAATCTTCAATCCAGACGCTAAGATGTACTTCTCGACCTCTAGCAATGCATACCTTCATCTTGGGTGGCCGAGTCATCGTCTTGCCAAACATGTCGGTACCGCCTCCCGCTGTTTGTCTGCCTGTCCTCAGATCAGAGGATGAGAATGAGGCCTTGTTCTCCGGGAACAAATTCCGTGTCATGTCTCGGCACTATCCACAGCTCCCATTTTCCCTCCGTCATTCCCTTCGGCATGGCACACTTTTTTCTTGCCTGGCCTACAGCAAGAAGACTCTACCGATCGTTCGGATGCATAGCCTCTACCAGTTGAAACCTGAGCTATTGGTGAAGTGGATCGCCCTCGACGATTTCCTCACCGACGTCTTCCATGTACTCGGCGTCATGGCTCGCATGAACATTGTGTTGACTCTGGTTCCAGGAACGACCAATTACAGGAAACCTCGGCAGACTGAGAAAGCTGCTCGTGGTGCCACATCCCACGATTGCTTCCAGCATCTTATTTCCCTCGTGTCGTGGGCCATCAGCGGATATTCGGAAGGGATCGACCAACCTGACCCACAGTGGGTCAAAGTTCTGTTGGATAAAGGGTTTCCACCTGCGATGGTTGAGATGCTCAGAGACTCCCCGGCTGGAACGTTCTCACCGATGACTCCGAGGGTCGGCACCGCCGTGAATCCGTTGGATGAGCATTGTGCCATGTGTGTATAGCGAATGGTTCAGGCCCATGTCCCCATTTACATCGTCTGGGGTCGTTGTGACAAGCAAGGGAAGCGGGACTTCCGGGACCTTCCCCTCGCTTATCTCGCTGGCAAGTGGATCAGGGAGAACTGCTACCCAAGCGACGATGACATCGTATGGGCCATCGCTGTGGCTGATCGCCGGTCTGTCCCTCAGCGGCCCCTGCCCGACCCTCCCTGCAGATCCCACCAGAAAAAAGGTGAAACTTGGCAGAACTTCTTCGCCCGCCAGGAAATCTCCAACAAGGAAAAGGAGGCGCGCAAGACTTCAAAGGAGAAATCAGCGCGTGAGCAGCGCACTCGGAATGCCCTCGATGGTCGGGTGCCGGGGAGGAAAGAGGCGACGGTCTTTCAGTGAGTGCTGGTTGACGACTTTCGACTTCGCATCAACATAGGTCACTCAACAGCTAGCGAGATTTGGGTGTCGTACCCGGGCAGTCGGAAGTGCTACGATCCTTTCACAGACGAGTGGGATATATGTACTGAATTCGACCCCTCCGCTCCTCCGGAAGACGACATGCCTGAAACTGACCTCGATGGCGACGGAGATGGTCAACACGTACACACGCAATCCTGCAACGCGCTAGAGCCTAATCCATTTGCCCATAAAACGGCAAGTTTTCTTGGTGGCGACATTCCTCAGTCAGAGTCATCGGTATTTCCCATTTTGGACGATATTCTACAACAGCACTATCCTTTCAACTACCGACCTCTTCCATCCAATTATATCTCCTACCTTGACAAGAGGGACCGCTTACTGCGACGGAGCTATGGCAGAGCTGCGCTGATGAAGGGTGGTATCATCGCACGCCTAGCGCGTGATTCCCTTGGTGTCCATATGGATGCACTCGTGCGTGGCGGGCCCTCTGAAGACGTGTTCAAGTACGGTACGGCCACCAAGATTGGAGCAGAATATTTTTGGGATGATGACCTGGACCTGAATGACGAACAGGTGATATGTGGTGTGCACAAAATCTCTACCGGTGAGTCATTCTCTCCCATTGCGACTTCACACTGACTGTTCCTCAGGCCAACGGGATACTTCTCTGGGTGAGCAGATGGCCGATGTTTCATGGTGGCCCAAACAGTCTACCTGGGAAGCATGTGGATTGAATGTCAGTTATTGGTCTGTAGACGATAAAGCATGATTCCAGAAGCACCTTGAAGAAATCCGCAACTACCGCGGTACAGGTCACCCCCCTTACCATTCTGCTGCAGAATGGCGCAACAAGCTTAAATATCACAAGGTGACGAAAAGGGTTGTGACGTCTGCCAGGGTTGCTGCTGAGAGATGGCTCTCAAACAATTTGTAAACTATCATAGTAGATCCATTATGTACATTTCCTGTCCATCGAATCCAGTACTGGGTGACTGCTGAGTGCCTGATGAGCAGTCGATGATCGTCCATTTACTTTTCTTGTTTCAAAAATACTATATTTATATTTTCACAGAAATGTAAAGGAATATAAAAATTTGATATTTTCTGGCCACTGAAAAAGACAATGCAAAATTACATATTTCGTCCATCATTTTCACGAGTATAGAAGTTCAGATGTCTGGCATTAGAAAAGCTATCAATAATATTTTAAATTTCATGCCAACTTTATGACCCCCCGAAATTTATTGTTTTCTTTGACGTTTTCTCAGCCACAATATGTTGTACAAAAGTGCATACTTCAATGAGCATTTTCATGATAATATCACTCTAAATTTTTGGGCATGAGAAATGAGAAGCAAAAATTTCATATTATTGTTTTCCATTTTCAATACACTACAATCATTGTGAAAATGTCATAATCCCCGGTGTGCATGTTCATGACCCCACTATCCAAGTGAGCACCAATTGATGTGTACAGTGGGCACATACTGACATGCCTCCTAGCCGAGCTTCATGTTGAGCCTAAAAGACCACCTGTTGTCCCAACTACTCAACCTGGACTTTGATGGCAATGAGCGGCCATTCACTCTGGATCAACGAAATAAATTGTGACTCTCAAACCTCGATCATGTCATGGAATCCAAAACCCTTCAAGTCAATTATACTACCTATGACATTTGCAGGGAGCATGATTTCCTATGATCCGACCACCCTTCCTTCCTCATGACACTGTCAAGGGAAGAAGCATCCAACCATCACCCCTTTTGATACTGTTAACTACTCAAAGTGTTCAATGTTGAGGTCCACTTCTGTCCTGGTGGTGTCAGCCGTTTGAAAGAGACATTGGATGTCCTCTGGGTTCATTGGTTAGAGATTGGTCCTGACCATAAGTGGGGATTCAAGCAATGCAAACTTCCCAAGATTGGTTTCGTGCCCAAAGACGAAGATAGCCCTCTATTTGGATTTTTGGATCCATCTCTAGTGATTTGTGGGTGTCACCTCATTCCAGTGTTTGTAGATGGGTGGACTGATCAACTGTTACGAAGGGGCCCATTGGTTGCCAGACTGCCTGGCGAAATGGATGATTGGGCAGGATACTATGTGAACATGTACGTTTTATTGTATTTGTCATAAGTAAGCTAGTGTATACTAATGAATACAGTTTTGCTGACCGAGATGTGTTCACACTGACCTGCACCAAAGTGTTTGGATGCAGATACTTAGTTATTGTATATGTGATGCTAGACATTTGACCCGAGATTTCAGTTTTCACTATATTTCCATGGTCCAAATGCTTAGCTAATTGAGGGACATATAGACCATAGTGTCTACTATATACCTCTATGTTTCCTTATTTTTTCATTCACAGGTTACAGAGAAATAATATGATTTCTCCCAATATACTTTTATTACTACCTATAACTACATAGCTACTCATTTTCTTAATATCTCTTTTACCCTTTAGTACTTAGCCAAGTGTCAGAGAAGCAAATGGAGCATGTGACCTCAGTTGGGAATCACCTGACTCAGATCATGTGACTTTGCACAGCATGAGTCATAATGAGTCATATTGAGTCAAAGTGAGTCAAATGAGGACCAAGCAAAGCACTGCCCCTAGACTGGCAAAATAATCATGTGACCTGCACAGCATGAGTCATAATGAGTCACAATGAGTCACAATGAGTCAGCATGAGTTAGTATGAGTCAGTATGAGTCATATCTTGGCACAGCCACCTCGGAACCAAAGGTAGCACAGCCACATGTAAACTACTATATAAGGAGCACGATTCAGCCCCATTTGGCAAGGTTTCTTCTTTTAGGAAAAGGATTCCTACTTGAGTAAATCTCAACCAACGAGTACTCACAAGTGTACCCCTCTACAAACAAACAGAGAGGCTGTGTAGAGTAATTCCCACGCTATAAATAGAACTACTTAGACCCA
>JBBPRR010001414.1:0-10926 GCA_038093115.1 Hortiboletus flavorubellus | reverse complement strand
CTCCCACCGCTTCCTCGGAGTCCTAGTAGACGAGGGCCTCAAATGGAACAAACAAATAGCATTTGCAATAGGGAAAGGCACAGCCTACGTACTCCAGCTACGTCGTATCACCCGCTCGTCGAATGGTGTATCTCTCACTCTAGCTCGTCGTCTCTACACAGCAGTGGCGCTACCAAAAATGCTCTATGCAGTAGACCTCTGGTTCAAACCAATCTACAACGAAGGCACCAATACCACCAACAAGGGCTCAATTGGCACTGCAAAGCGTCTCAACCGGGTCCAAAGACTAGCGGCCATCAGCATCATAGGAGCGCTCAGGACCACTGCAACCGATGTTGCCGAAGCGCACGCTAAGCTAATCCCATTAGCGATCAGAATCCAGACACTCTGTCACCGTGCAGCTATTCGCATCGCAGCCCTCCCCTCTCCCCACCTGCTTCATTTCACCATACGTCGAGCTGCAAAATACAATGTCAAACACCACCGGGCTTCGATCCACAACCTCATATCCAGCTACCGCCTGGAACCCACCAGAATCGAAACCATTACACCTACCTGACGCTCACCAACCTCAACTACTCCCTACACCACCCACGTAGCAAAAGACAAAGATGAATCGCTAAAAGAACACAACACAATCACCACAGGCACCCGCGTATACAGCGACGGCTCCAGTCACAATGGCAGAATAGGTGCAGCAGCAGTAATCTACAAAGCAGGACATGAGCCCAGAACAATCTGTTACCACCTAGGCACCGACAAAGAACACACTGTATATGAAGCCGAAGCAGTGGGAATGTCCCTAGCAGTGTACCTCCTTCTCACCGAACACGAAACCCCTCTCCCCATCAACATCTTCGTCGACAACCAAGCGGCCATCAAATCCGGTGATGTATTCATAACCAAACCTAGCCACTACCTGATTGATCACTTCAGTAGACTAATCCGAGCCGCAACAAGGAAACATGGCTACAAAAAGGAGGACATCACCCTACGCTGGGTAGCAGGACACAAAGATGTGACCGGAAACGAAAGGGCAGATGAAGAAGCGAAGAAAGCCACCAAAGATCATCAAGCTTCTAGCCGCCACAGACGCCTCCCCAATTTCCTACACAAGGACCACCTACCCCTCAGCATATCAGCAAGTTACCAAAACCAAAAACGGATAGACACTGAGCGCTGGAAACAAAACCGGGCAACCTCCCCCAGACACGGTCACTTCTCCAAACTTGACAGTAAACTCCTAACGGGATCCTTCCTACAGCTGTCACTCAATCTGACTCACAAACAAGTCTCGGTCATCATCTGGCTACGCATGAAACACAGCCCACTCAATCGACACCTGCACTGCATCAAACGAGCGGACTTGCCAAACTGTCCATCGTGCCCAACCCAAATTGAAACTGTCAAGCACTTCCTACTAGACTGCCCGCAATATCGCTGCGAACGGGATATACTCAAAACTAAACTACACAGATCAGCACGCAACATCTCACACCTGCTCACCGACACTTCCACCATCCCCTTCCTCCTGAACTACGTGAACGCGACCAAAAGATTTTACAAAACGCTTGGTGATGTATCGTACAAAGACCATCCCACAAAAAATGACACCTCTTCACAGCCCACATGGCCTTAGCGAACCACCCGACCCCTACCACACAGCACATAAAACGTGCACCAAAACCAAGACCAACACCCGCGCTCGACGTAGGAGGAACAACTAGCAAAACCAGCTAGTCACAGGGCCCGACCGGCAAGGAAAACAGGGGTACAAGGTTTGACCAGAAGGGATTAGATTCTACTCGACACGTACCCAACACAAACCACCACTCACCCCCAAAAACACAATGCTCTACCCACCATCTAAACTCCCATCCATCCCAATCCCCTTCCCGTTTCCCTTTAGTACCCCACATACTTTCTCGCCACACCCTCATTCCGTCCATACCCGATCGCTTCCGAGCGAATCAAGTGCATGATACCTACAGCAAACGTCAGCGCTCAAAAACCCCCACGCCATGTATCAACACTGGACACTGCTGATTCGCATGTCTGTGTATCTAAAACTGTCGGCGGGAACGACAGGATTGGGAGGGGGCCTTACGCCCGCTTCTCGGGGCATTTGCAGGACAAGAGATGCGGTGGGGGCAAGGATGCCCCCTTATGTACCTAGACCGTATTGTCCTACATGGGGTAGCGTACCCTAATGGACAGAAATGGATTTAAAAAAAAAAAAAAAAGGTCACTGGGATCGACGTAGACTATGTTCAAGAGTTCAAAGTAATGGAGGTCTCGTTGTCGGAGAAGATGAGATGGGCATCCAAGCGCAAGACCACCCGAGTAGAAGATGTTGCCTATTCTCTCCTCGGGATCTTCAAGATCTTGATGCCAATCGCATATGGCAAGGGGAAGATGGCATTCCGCAGATTACTCGAAGTCATCGCACAGCATTCTCAGGACCCAACTTTCTTCACATGGGCGGGGTCGTGTTTGAGCTACTCCCTTGCATTGTCTTCTTCACCCTCGTCTTTTAGAGCAAGAGTCACTGCACTGAGTGGTGGTGACCGTGGCTACACTGTTCAGAAACTCGGTATTCAGGTCAATCTGCTCCTGATACAGATGCATGTGCATCATTCGGACCATCACTACATGCTCCAGCCTCTCGATGCAAATCTCTCGCGGATCATGATGGTATCGAGTCGGCTCTCGCGCTGCCCCAATGTCTTTTCAGGAGAGAGTTTTGCACTCAGTGTAGTCAACTTCGATCGATGGCCCCGTCGTGATGATAATGAAGACTCGGACGACAATGGTTTTCTTTTTGCAGGAAAACGATACTTTTGCATGTTGATAAAGCCTTCTCCAGTGTCATTTCCGAGCATTTTTGGGCAGCCCAGCCTGCAGTTGGATACTGGAGGTATTTTACCGATGATAGAATGCAAGAAGAATTATGGGACGCACCCAACGACCGTTTGTTTTATACATGCTCTCTAGCTATCTTGTGATGTGTAGTGCTGAAACTGATGTCTATAAGGCCGATTCTATGCACAAATCGACCTGTATATGATGCGGAGAATGCCTGACCAAATTGCGCCCTGATCATTCCTTATGACATTGAAGTAACCATTCTCGCAGGAGCCCCGTCTTACTGATATCCTGTTTACATGCCCACCAAGTTTGTATCATGAGTGTCCACGAGGTCATTAAATCTCTTTCGTTCCCGAGTTTGCAGCGTTATGATGTGGATGGGATGCTCCTTGTCAGTCACGACAAGCCATATGTACCTATATCATGATCATCCTGATCTTACACTGGCAAGCCGCAAGGGGATTAAGGTGCCACTACGCCAACAGTACCATGCCCGAGCTCTGATTACGACACCAATCTTTGCGACTTAGCCCTCTTCTCCTCCCGCTTCGCCGCCCGTTCCTTTGCCTGCTCCTGCCTTGTCACCACCTTCACCTCTCTCTGCCGCTTCTGCTGGCAGTTACCGTGCTTGGGTCCATTGATGACGACTGGTTCTGCCATGCGTTGCTTTCGTTTTGCAAGCTGTTCTGCACACTGTTTTTCGCGCTTTTTATCCCGTTTACGGAGTGTCGTCAAAGACGCTTTGAGGAGGCCACCATAGGCAGCGTGGAATTTTGGGAGATCGGAAGGGGTGACCTAGGACGATCGCATCGTGTGATCATAATTGTGACATATGTGGCACGGAAGGAGGGAGTATGGCAAAAGACGTGAAGGAATTGATGGGGATGGGGATCAGGATATGCAGGAGCACGATGTGAACAAGGGACCTATGTGCGTAGAGAAGTTGGCTGTTTTGCCATTGGTGACATGGACCAGACACAGGAACTCTTTCTCGTCTGGGCCTACACTGTCCATCGTAGTGTCTTCGCCATCACGAGTAACTGCGTGCGCAACGATGAGCACTTGGAAGGGAATGAAAAGTAGTTCCACATATGTTGTTTGTGCGTCAGCCATATCGTCCCCCTGTCTTTTGTCAACTCAAACAACACAGTGAGTTCCTTGAGAAACTGCAACAATGATCGATGAAGTGACGTTTAGAGACCGGAAGATCGCTCACAGTATCGTTGTTGACGAGCTGCATGGACATGATGCAGCTTCACACGAGTGATCTTTGTCCTGCTGACGTAACCTACACAGTGCTCAAATGTTATCATGCTTGGCAGGAACGTCTTGTGGGGACAGCCTGAGATAAAAAGCAAGCGAATGGTCGTCAGGTTCAACCACCGACATGGACCCATTTCCACCACCTACAGGCGGGGCGTCTCTCGTTCTTTCGTTCAGGATGCACACTAAGTTCATGCTCATCGTCGGAGGTGACGCACTAGTGGCAAGCAGAGCCTTTGCCTCCCTCGAAGCAGACACCGTCGTCAAGGTCCTCGTGAACGGCGGTCTTGAAGCGATCTACGAGGAGCTCAGATGGAGAGCAGAGCATGGCCAACTCGAGGTGATCGACTGGGACCATCTCCCCATTTCCGAGTCCTTTGCTGGTTCTGTCGACGCCAACACCTCGGGAACAAGCCAGGACATGGCAGCCTTGGATCACTATCTTGTGAACACCCCCATCTCTCTCATATGTGTCACAGATACCACCTCGACCTCGCCATTTGCCTCCATTTCACGCCTCCGTGCGATCCATCTCGCGAGGTTATGCTGTGCCCATCATATTCCCGTCAATGTCACTGACATGCCAGAGTTCTGTGACTTCTCCTTTATGGCAACACACCGCTTTGTAGATCCCGTTTTGTCATCCAAGACTCCCCTGCAGATCGGTGTAATCATGAACAGGGAAGGATGCAGGCTTGGGGGCAGGGTGCGGAGGGAAATTATTGCTGGGCTATCCAAGGATGTCGGAGCTGCCGTGACCAAAGTTGGGCAGCTCCGAAAGATGGCGGGAAGGTTAGCCAGGGAGAACGAAGCCCCTGCAGCTGGTGAAGGAGGCGAGGACTGCACTGTGACGACCCCAAACAGTCCAGTCCCAATTAGACTACCAGGTGATTCCACCACAGAGGAAAGCAGTGTTGAAGCTGCCAGATGCCAGATGAGGTGGGTCATCCAGATCAGCGAGTACTGGCCCATTTTGCGGCTTGCAGCGATGACAGAATGTGAGATGAAGGAGATTCTGGACGGCAAGGTTGCTCATGAAGGAAATGCACTCATCCTCTCGATGGATGAGAAGAAATCGCAACACGGGATTGATCTCACCCTTTCCCTTTCCGGGCGCACCAAAGGCCACATCCTTCTCGCTGATTCTGGACCAGGCCATCCCTCTCTTCTCACACTTGCAACACACGCAGCACTGACGAAACTCGCTGACATTGTACTCTCTGATAAACTCGCTGACATTGTACTCTCTGATAAACTCGTTCCAGCGCCTGTTCTCGAGCTCATTCTGCCGCACGTTGAGGTGTGGATTGTGTGCAAATTCCCTAGGAATGCGGACGGTGCGCAGTCAGAAATGATGGAGGCAGCCATAGAGGCTGCTAATCGCTGTCTTACCGTTGTCAGGGTGCGTCTTGATATGGTTACGATATTCTTTTTGACTCATATCTGTTTCTCTACTATTATTCGCTTTCGTGTGATGCACTATATACGATTAATCCAGCTGAAACAAGGCGATCCAATAGTGTATGCCCGTGCCGGCGAGGAACTAGCCTACTTCCGTGCACACGGCTACTCCCCACTTGTCCTTCCAGGACTCTCCTCCATGCTCGCTGCACCCGCATGCGCTGGAATCCCAGTGATGCATCGTGGCATTGCCGAGTCCTTTGTCGTTTGCACCGGCATCGGTCACCAGGGCAAGATGGTTTCTCTCCCAGGCTACGACCGCACACGCACCGTGCTCGTGCTCATGGGCGTCGCGTGGCTGGGCGAGGTCACGCACGCACTCGTGACGACCGAACATGGAGGACAACGCGATGGCCCTCCTTACCCAGCATATCTTCCAATCGCAATCATCGAGCACAGCTCGATGCCAGACCAGAGGGTCCTCATGTCAACGCTCAAGGATGTGGAGTGTGCGCTGGCGGGTGTTGGGGAGCAATGACCGCCAGGGATGATCGTGATTGGGTGGGCTGTGTTGGCATTTGAACGGAAGGAAGGGGAAGGTGGGGATGCAGGTGAGGGGGTCCTTGAGGACGTTGAAGTTGATGCACAAGGACAAGAGTGGCACAATCGACAGCGTATCATGAGGTGGCTTGGCGGCCGAAAATGGGATTCCTGGGAAGGGCTGGGTGCGGGATGGGCAGACCTTTGATTGCGCGATTTCCACTGAAACTCATCCTTTGCTAGTGGGGTATAGAAGGTGACTTCATCTTATCTACTTACAGTAAATAGAGGCTGAAAAATCTTAGAATTTGGTCACACTGAATCATGATCGGCGGCAGTGGGTAGCTTTGTCACTGTATTGACTAGCACAGGGTACAATGTACAATGTGTTTCATTTTGTGTACTCAGTAACGATGTACATGCCTACTTGGCAAAGTGTGTTACTGTACATGGTTGACGAACAATGTCTTAACCAATGACATCGGATAATCAAACCCATCAAACAGCAGAAGACAAGAAGAGCAAAAGTAAGCCCAGCGTGCAACCAAAGGCTTCTGACCATCTGTCTCTCAGACTCTCCACACCCCCTGAAGATTTACTCGCCAATGCTTTAGTTTTCTACCAATCACTCGCCATACTGAATCCCCTCCGAAGACCATTCCAGAACGATTACATTGCCATTTTCTTTAACCCTTTCATTAGTGCTTGACAGCTTGTGTCGAACCAATCCACCTGTGCCTTCTGGCCACTGGTTGCTGACTGTCCACAGAGGCCCGCCAGCGGGTGGTACTTTTATCTCCTGAATGGGATTATATGATACGGGTTGAATTGGGCCAGGGTACCCCTTTGGGTTGGTGGTACTCTCGTGCCTTTCGGGACCATAAAACCAGATTCCAAGGTGCAAGATGACAATTCCAGGGACACCTCTCACGGAAGCATTCTCCATATCTGCTCTAGAGGGCTGGGGATCACCACCGACCCTAGTCAAAAGAGGATGTGTATGAAAGTTTGCCGCTGTGTGGGACCGTTAGAGCTACTCCAGCTCGTTTCTTTGTTGCACTTACCGAGGATGACATTGTTCTGCGCAATGCCTGGACTGTTGAGATCGATGGAAGTGTTCGGTCCTGTTGTTCTCTGATTTATCGTCGCCCCTGCTGGTGCGCAAGTAATAAAGCACCTCGTCAGCATAGCAGGTACAGGAAAGTCTGTGATCATTGGTTAGGGGATTACATGTGGTGACTGACCCTGACAGCCACATACCGACGTAGATAAATCCACCTTGTTCGCAACAGTGGAATGTGCTGGTGAAGGAATCGCTCCAGGCTGTCTGGAATGTCCCCTCTGTTTGCCTCGTCAAGGACTTCACCTTGTCAAACAGCTCCTTTACGCTAGGGCATTCTACCATCTTGGATGTTGAAGAGTTGGAGCACGGGGGATAAAAGCGTGCATTACAGAGTTGTATGTGAAAAGAAAAAGGTGTGTTGCACTGTCAACCACAAACCCGGACACCTGCTGATAGTGCAGCTCACCAGTCCCCCTCCACTGGTATAAATACCAGGGGGAGTTTAGGGCCAGTGTGGTAAAAAGCTATCGTCCAAGCCCCAAAGTGCAATGTGTCCTGTTTCAAGATGAGCATGAGTACAGGAAGTTCAGCCATGATGCGCCAGTACAGGTGGTTCTTTGGTGCCCAGTAGACCCATGACTGGCCAGCACCTATTTTTGGACCCATCTCATTCATGCATGTGCATGTGTGCCCGCTCCGCTCACCCACCTGTCCAAGGAGTACCACCGTCTTCGTCCGCTTGTCAACACTGCAGAATCAGTACAGAAAAGTGAAGCTGTACCCTTGGGCTGTGAGTGGGCTTGCTGAACAGCTCACCTTCCTCCACCTCTTGCACCCCTTCAAAAGTGCTGCCTGTGCCAAAAATACCAAAGAACTTCAAGAATGTCCTTGGCCAAGATCACGAACGGAACACAGTTATAGCCATTATGTAAAACTGAATGTGGAAGAGTTAGAGCTTTCCTGGCTGGACGATTTATAACTCCCATTCTAGAGTAAATTCAACGCCACTGTATTCCGCGCCTTGTGGACAAAGGATCGCGAAGAATAGGTCCAAAAACCGGTTACGCCAACTTTGACCTCTTATTTCGTTTTGTAGCCCACAATGCATACAGCGACCACATCCTCTTCATGGACCGAAGTGTATACTGAGAGAAAATGAAGGATAGGACAAAGAGGCTAGAGCCAAAAAAATTTGTCCCGAGGTCAAGGAAATAGGCGATCAAAGACTAAATATGTGATCCTTGTCGTTAAGCAGCAGGGCAGCCTTACAATCACTACTGTAAACCAAAATGAGATTGCGAGCTAGTGCGGAAACCAAGCAACTGTGGTGTCACTCACCTAGAGAGCGTGGACGAGCGTAGCAAGGGCCTGAAGGTCGGTAAAAGAAGCTACATCGTGGATTGAATGATGCCAGTCAGTAAGCGGTCTTCCCTTGCGCTCATCTTCTTCCTGGACACCATACAACCAATAAGAGCCAATAGCTGCAATCCAATACAGCTTGTCAAGTGCTGTTTTTGAGAACTCGTACCCAGTATCGAGATTTATTCGACGCATGATGTGGTCCACTCCATTGGGCCAATGATGGGTATTTTTTATTTCGACAATGAGAATTGTTCAAAGGGCAAAGAAAGGCTGGTCGGCTGGTTTCGCAACCTCGAGGATGAGATCGGAAAGACCTTTGACCGCATCCTTCTCGGAATAGGTCTTGATTTGTGGGCTCACAAGGAAGTTGTCAGCAGGTGAAAACAGAGTCGTCAAAATTGTCAACCAGGGCCCGAGCCAAAGATCTTGGTTCTTAGGCGGATGGATTGAATAGTCCTCCAACAATTTACAGGTGAGAGGAGGAAACAACATGCAAGCACCATTGCTGGGAATGGCGAGGAGATAGTAGCCCATGAAGAGCTGACAAGAGCTTGCGTCACACGTGACCGTATACCATTCATCACTGCAAATCAACCATTTTGATGTGCATATATTCGCCCCACCTTTGTCCGTTGCTGTGCTATCTCCTTGTTAAAGTTGCATCTTGCAAGTAAGCCTACAACCATCTCTCGAGCTCAGATTCTAAGGACGTCTAGCCAGATGCCCTTTCTCATCCTTACTTGCCAAGTATTGCAGTACTACACGAACAAGACAGAAGGAAGGATCATCACAAGTACGAAAACCATCTCTCTATACAGCTTGCAAGGATTGCTAAGAACAAGATAGGTATCCGAGTAACAGATGTCGCTCTTGGCCTTGGATGGGTCCCTGCTGGCTTCTACACTGTCATGCATCACAGTGGCCTTGAATAGAGAATCCAACATAAGCACTCATCCGTGAATCAGGATGTCATCAAATGGAGTGGCCTGATCCCAATGTGGGTACCTCCTTCTGCAACAGGGGTTAGTCCTCACAGAGTTCGCAGTCCATTGGATCTATCAGCCACCGTATGTCTTAAGGTTTACACATCCTTCGAATTCCAGCCCATGTTGGGTGCTGGTGAGCAGTTGCGAGAGTTGACAATTACGGTGGAACAGCTATTGGACTACAGTGCAAAGGGCGTTCATGAGTAGGAAGAGATCTTGCACATAGATTTGAGTACTCACACCATGGCAGCATTTACCCTCCGCTCGACAGATGGGGACATTGAATCACCATGTTCATCCATTTTGGTAACTACCAACTGGCAGGAGTGCGAGAGCAGTGATCCATCCACGTCGAAGGCCCTTGGCCCTCATTATGCAAGTAGGCGACTTGTGTCAACATGATCCTCATTAATGACCGTCTGTCATAGTCAACTACAGAATCTCAAGGAGAGTTAGAAGACGCAACAAACCAGGGCCACAGTACTCTCTCGCATTACAGAAAGCACGGGGGAAAACAGGGCTTGGAGCGTTTTGTTGAAGAGTTTGAGAGAGCGCTGAGCATTTGTCCTCTAGACCACCCCTGTCTTGCGGCTGCTCAGTCAAACCTGGCAATGGCAAAATTCATTCTTTGTCAAGTCGAGGACACAGATGCGTCATTCAAGGTCCCTCTTGGATTGTATCACAATGCACTTGCTGCTCGTCCTGCCAGTCACTTGGACTGGCCTTCAACGTTGATTCAGCTAGCCGGTGTACATTCCGCACGATTCAAGAAGCAGAGGGATGAAGTCGAGAAAGCATTGGCTGAGGCACTGCTGCATGAGGCAATGGAGCTCAGCTCTGTAGACAGTCATGAAAACTGAGCTGCAGCTTCAATGCTCCAACTACTGGCCGAGCATAGGGTGGGTTCTGTTGAGGAGGATGACCAATCATCGATGGGGCAGAGTGCAGTTCCCCACTCAACAAACGAGGACCCACCGATTTCAAGTATCCAGTTGTTGGACTGCTTCCAACGGTTTGGTGATCTAGTGGACCTGCAACAGGCGATCACAGTTTTGGAGGAATTGGTCAGGTCTACTGCTGTTTCAGACGACCGACATAGCGCACTACTAGGGAATCTTGGTTTGGCATTATGGCACCGATTCAACCACGTTGGGGAGCTCAGTGACCTTGAAGATGCAATTTTGAGGCACAAGGATCACAGGTAACAATGTCATGTAGAAAGAGACGAGAAACCATGCGGAAAGGTACAAATCGCCCTGTAGTCACGTACGACGACCCTTCAATAGAATGAAGTAAAAATGGTCTGGAACGATCCGGACGGAAGTAAGTGCTGCCGGTGATCGGGTGTACAAATAAAGAAACGGGATAAAGTAAGAATGACGTACGAAACGAAACGAGCTGGTTATATCATGTTAGTCATCGACCGGCCGTGCCCGGGTTGGG
>JBBPRR010001413.1:0-10935 GCA_038093115.1 Hortiboletus flavorubellus | reverse complement strand
TTCATGATGATCAGAGTTGATATTACGAAGGAAGGAGGATCAGTCCAAGTTTGTCAGTGATCGCCCTCTGCTTCTTCCTGAGACAGTTGAACCCTATTTTTCTTTACGTCAGCAATTGCAAACTTTGGCCCTGGGCGGCTAAACAGTCACACGACCGTTGTTGAGAGGGACGAGGAAAGGGAAAGTAATCCGTCATGCACCCTCGATGATCCACGTGTCAGGCCCACCAAACCGAATGCACCTGTCACGGCGTGTCTACATGAAAGCGTAGGCCCACACTCCCTCTTCTGACGGGGTCAAAGCAAGGAGATCTGTCGATGAGGATGGCGGCGACGACACTGCCAACGCGCAGCTTCCACCACCACACAAGAAGAGCGGTTCACAGATTCGAACTTATGCAAACTACTCAGGCACTCTACACCGGATAGTACGTCTACTCTATGTTCAATCTCATCCAGTTATCTTGACCCTCTGCTCGCTGAGCGAACGTCTTGAACCTTTTCAAGCGTAAGTTACGAAAAAAGGCACCCCGCGTGGGCCGGATATCGAGTTAGCTTGTCCAAGGGTCGTACCCTTGAACTCGCAATGTCGAGGGCCGTGGGGACTATGCTCAACGACGCGTCTTCCGCGGTCTTATTCCCGATAGGCTCTGGTCAAGGCTCTGGCACACGGTAAACTCGATCGACACTTGGTGCTAATACGTCCGTGCTTTATCCATGCGGACAGAAAAGGACACGTCAGGGCCATCACCTCCCGAGTTGACCTATCGTACGTTGCTCTCGAACGAAAGGGCGGGTCATGGACGGACGTGTCTTTGCAAGGTCTCCATGAGCATTGCATACTATGTTCCAACAGGGAAAGCGAGGACTATCATACGTACGACGCTCGCTCGAAGAATCGTATGGTTGATCAAATAGCATAGTATCTAGATATATATATTACATGGAATTACCTGAATCAATGCATCCCATCCCCGGCACCTGATCTAAAACAGAACATCCAATCGGGCAACGTGAGCGCAACCGTTGTTTTTCTAGACCCAAAGTGACGCTGATCGACCGTGAGTCTGACAATGTCGGCTAAAGTAGAGTACGCGCACCGTTACACGGACGCTCCAGATTGAGGGTTCCGATCCATCGTTCGCTTGTTGCGCCTAATAAGAAATGAGCTGTGACGACGAGGATTACCATCACCAGAAAAGGACACACCGCGCCCGCTTGGTCTGGATCTGCGGTGCCTTGTCCGCTGGAGGGAGCATCCCTGGATGCATCATTCGGAGCTACAGCCTTGGTAGGCGATTCGCGCTGTGATGTGTATTGGATGACTGTAAAGAAACTCGAGGGACGACGAACCCATAGTTTCGTAGGGAAATTTGCGACAGTTCGCTAGGACAACACGTTAGACTCACCAGATTCATGTGCCCATCAAGAGCATTCACCCGCTGATCTTCACCCGCATCCATCCTCGAAGGTCCGTCGACTACAGCACCCACTCTCGTTGATGATTGTGAACGAGATCGAGAATCGGTGGGGTAGAACCGACGTAGCTTTTTGGAAAGCCGACGAGGCCTATTCAAAGCCGGGCCTTCGTTACCCTTCTTCGTCCTCATAGGTAGCCACCTTTTAAACATTGACGAGAGCTGAGATGGCTTGATGGTATCGGGAAGTTCACCTGGAGGTGCCCCTGGAGGGAGGGCCTCTTGCCCGACATCTAATGATTGTGGTACAAGACGGGATGGACCAGCCGGCGATCCTTCAGCCTCGGGAGTATGGATAGATGTTTCCGGGGAAGGTGGCTGCCAGCAATGCAAAAACAAGCGAGTGTAGCGATCACCAACCTCACCATGATTCGATAAGGGGGCTGGCGCGCTCGACGACAACTCAAACTATGCAGTCGTAAGAACCCGCTTCGAAAGGGAAACAGACGCATACATCAACCAGGTCACTTCCGCGGTCGTCTTTATTCGACTGGGTCGCGACGAGGCCGAGCTCGCCAAATTCTTCCTGAAGTTCGTACACGATAAAGTCAGTGCGATGCTTGCGATGAATTGAATGACAAGACCCTACTAGAGTGGAGTCAGGCGGATCGTTGTCGTGATCTTCCAGAGTCAAATGTTGTTCGTCTTGCTGCCTTTGCTCGCGCATAGATGCCTAACATAGTGTGTCATCCGGATTTGGGAGTAAAATTATCCATACACGGCTTGATCCAACAACAACGTGCTACTCACAGTGATGCGAGATAGACCCTCAACGATGATTTTCCCATCCTCTCCGCCAATTGCGATAAACAGGTCGTCTAGAGAAAGTGCGATCGACCATATGTCTTGAGGATGCTGGATGAGACCGAGCTGGGCGTGTGTCGCCATGTCCAAAAACGTGACGGTACGTTTGGTAGAGTACGCGATAAATTCCCCGTGCTTCGATAGGGCAATGCACGAGAACGGATCGATATCGGGCGCTGGCCATTCTGAGACCGGCGACCCTGTGGATGCTTCGAATTGTTTGATTTCACCGTCGGATACGACAAGGAGGTCGTCGTCGAACCAGACGAGGGCACCGTTTACCCATTGGGTTACCGTGACCTCGATGTCCACTAACAAGCAGCCATCACTGCTGTCATAAACTCGAACAGAATGTCCAGTGGTCGTCGCGATTCGGTCGCCCTGCGACGAGTATTTCGCTGCGAACACCCAATCCTCGTGGTGGAGTGTGTGTACTTTGTCGCGCGCCGCCATGTCCCAAACGGTGGCCGCACCGTGCTGCAATGCACAGGCAAGATGGGACGAATCGGGGGAGAAATCGACCGCGGTGATGGTAGACTCCTCGTGGTACGCAAAGACCTGTGTGTATGTCTCTGCGTCCCACACATGCACTGTGGCCGAGCGCGTCCCCGCTGCGACCCATCTGCCGTTCCTGGACACGGCAAGACACACGGCCTGTGCTTCCATTGTTGCCATTTGTTTGCTGTCTTTCACTCGCCACGCCCGAACCCCGTCTCGACTACAGCTCAAGACGGACTCGCCATCCGCTGAGAATGTCGTCGCACGCAACTCCCCGATGTCGTTGATTTCAATTCGCTCGTGCGAGTGGTATCCTTGTCCCACGGTCAGCATCAACGCACCACCAGCTCGTCACTACGCACCGATCATCGTCGGAGACGTGTAGCAGGGCCAGGAAGAGCCGTCGAGGTGCAGCACTGTTTATTTACATAGACCAGTGCAGATACTACGGCATTTCCTGGTCACCCTGTTGCGTTTCCCACAAAGAATCCTTCCTGCCAGCGCATACAAGGAGCCATTCGTGAGACCGACAACTCATCACCTGATGCGCCACGCTTCACCGCCTGCTCGACGGAAGAAAAAAAACTATTCGGCTGAGACTCGGACATGGTACTCGATCGCAGACATTCAGCATACACGTCGTAGTGTCCAACCTCACGGTTCGCGCGCACCGCGAGGGATGATGTCCACGAAGAGAAATCAAAGGACCTTTCAAGAAGTATAGGAAGACAGAACAGTGTTTAATAACTATAGTAGGTTTGTCAAGAATACTACGGGGGGATTCGAGGTAACGACAAACCAAACTACGAAACAATACTCACGAGCGCGATGTCTAGAATGACGGGCTAGCAGCTTTTGACCAAAGTTTTGCCATCCATCCAAACCTCGTCCACTGCCAGGTCCGACACATGTTTTGGATCGAGTGCAGAGTCGTCGGCACCGGTATTAACGATCAACCGCTTGAGAGCTCGGCCTTGTCCTTTGCGGATAGAGAGCGCTGGGTGGAAATGATCGATCACTAACCTCCCCGTCGCCACACGTCCCTAACCCCAACTCCTCCAAGCCCGGCGCACAAAGCAGATTCGAGCCTTGACCAACATATCTATCCTGGCTTTCCGTGTCATCGGGAGTGACGCGACAGAGTGCTATCGCCCGACCCAAGTCTGGCCGGCACGTATGTAGCTTTGAGGTATCGTAGATCCTGGAAGTGTTTCAGGGCACTCGCCCAAAATCTTGAGGATAAGTCGAGGCCGCAGACGTAGAGACTTTGAACATCTTTTGGACATCCATTGCAACAAATGTAACTCGAAATGTTGTCGAACAATTGCGCGCTTGTTGTTCTGGATTCGATACTGAGTTGGAGGGGGATATTGCAACCCCAAGATGTATTGTTTTCGTCGATTGATCGATTGAAATCACGTTCAGATGCACTGAAGACAAACGTAGTCGTATAGGATCCGAATTTGACACCAAACGTGCGGACTCTAGGAACAGAAGACGTTTCATCCTCAGATGAGCGCAGTTTTTGTGCAAGAAGCAAGGAGAGTTGGGAATAATCATCGGGGGAGGAGTTGTCGTTCTCACAGTGCAGCCTCACCTCTGTCTTTGGCGGCGTATTGAGACGAGACAGAAATGCGACAACCGTCGAAAGCGAAGAGCGGATCCAAAGACGAGATAGGTGAGGCAGATCGATCCCCTGGAATGCATTGAAGTCCGCATTGGACAGAGAACGGGAGCTGCGAAGAGCATCGTGAAGATGTAGATCCACAAGATCGCGCATACAACCCAAGGTGGACAGGAACTCCACCATCCTTCGTCGGTGATAAAAATGCTGCACGCTGAGAAAATTCAGATTACTCGGCCGAAAGGAACTCGACATTGTTATGTTGGTGAGATCCAGTTTACGGAGGGATGGGGTTTCTCCATTGAAGAGTGCCTCCTCCATTGCGATACCGCAAAAGGCATCTGCATCAATCACCAGGACCTGCAAACGAGGCGCGCGCAAGCCTGGTCTTAGGAAGGGCTTAAAACATCTGTCGGCATCACTGCTCCCCAGACAGAGGCGCAACTCTTGGATACGTTCGGCATGATCTGCCACTTTCTCCAGAAATGGGTGTGACCAGTCAGAGTAACCAACCCTCCCGGAGATATTCAATGGCGCTTGTTTCGATCTGGCTAGTAGCGCCTCGGTCCACTGCCGCGATTCCAAGAAATGGTAGCTCCAGAGAGTTGGGCAATCCAGTGCAACGTCGCGCCATTGGCGACAAACGTACGAAACGTTTACCCATCCAGGCACACCTCTCTCACGAAATTTTTTCTCGTGGTGGTCACGAGCGCCTTGAACGAATATCTCCGCAAGGACTTCTGGGGGTAGATGAAACGTGGAGGAGAAAGTATTCCTTTGAAAACGGAGGTCGTATAGTAACGATACAAGCCTAGTAATCTCATCGTCAATGCGACGCTGGGCCTCGTTCGTCATGCTTGGAGTTGTTATAGAGGAGGTATGTAGAGGGGGTAAAATGAAGGGTGTTCGCGGGATTCACAGCCCAGAGATACACCAGACTGTTCGGTAGGCTTAGCTCCCGGCCAAAATATTACTCGAGAACTTACACTGCGTGGACGATTGGTGAAGGAGCCTGAGGTGGCAATAGGACGAAGCAACTCTCGAGGCTCCTAACTTTGTATGTACTGGGCCAATTATTATGTCATCTGTCACGCTCGGAGTTAGCTTCGGATGAGTCATCGGGTTGTCATCCCTCTTGATTTCTTTTTTGCCTGGACGTGCTCTCTGAGATCTGCAGGGTACGTCAGATTCCACACATGCTTATACCATGACGTTCGTATTCGGGTTCTGGACTGTCGCCTCATCAATGCATCATCCACACTATTACACTATTCGTTGTTTCGATCGCCCTCACCCAGCGCCACCCATCTTGTGGAAGCGTTGAAGTTGAATGAACGGCACGGTGACGAAATGATGCCGCATACTTTTAACTGACCGCCAATGCACTCGGCACGCAGTAGATCACCTCTCATCCAAGCTCGGTCTTCGACAGGGTCGTTGGTTTTTTGGTATTGACCGTATGCCTGTCGGCGATGCAGACGACTCCATCTTTGGGAGGCAGCCATTTACAGCGCTTTCCAAGTTTCGGGGAAAAAAATAAACCCCAGGTTTTCCCTCCGAAATCTGGAAAGCGCTGTACGCTCTCTCTAGTAGCTCTCTATCACTGAAGTACTTGAAAACATCGTACTTCGTAACCTAGTAGGTCCGTGGTCCTCCTGAGCTGAACCATATGAACTCTCGTTAACCCTCTAGTACTGCGTCTACGCCGAGCATTGACACAGCAACGCATCACTGCCGGTGAAACACAAAGGACTCCCAGACGACTCGCATAAATACTAGAAGCGAGGAGTGCCATGTACGAATGTCCCAATACTTACGCGGCAAGACGAAGGTTCGAGGAGGAGCTCCGGAAAACACGGCGGACCGGTCCGCAGTCGTTGAGTGTGCCCTTCCATCGTCGGAGCGGGCAAGATCGAGCCTACGGTTGGACGATACGACGGTCGATGTGATGCCTATATGAGAAACACCATCTATCTGGAACGAACAGAAATGGATAATGGTTGGGATGATACATATGTACTAATCCACAGTTCGTCGACCCAGAGGTACTGAGACATTTCCCCAACCGTCCGCCCAACCTCCAACATCCCGAAGGAACAGTAAACATTTACAAATGACACCGCAACAGCAGAGAAGCTGCGGTGCCCATGTATTGACGTGACCAGGTCTGGGTTCACTTTTTCACTTTTTCACTTTTTCTCCACCCCCAACCAGCTTTGCATTCTTCGTTCCCCAATACAGGTTGGGCAGGTCAGGTTCGGCCAAACCAAAGCCACCACTCTTCGGTAATTGCCCAGATCCCAACCCACCACCCCATTGGCCGAGACGGGTAGGAACTGGTTCTGGTTCAATAAAAATTCTGCACGCTGAGAGACTTCAAATCACTCAGCCGAAAGGAATGCCAATTAGACATTGTCACGTTGGCGAGATCCAGTTTACGGAGGGATGGGGCTTCTCCATTGAAAAGTGCGTTCTCCACAACGTAAGGTCGATGTGCCAGAATCTTCAGGACTTGCAAACGAGGAACGCGCAAGCATGGCATTTGTAAAGGGTCACCATAATCATTCTCCACATGGAGGCGCAACTCTTGGATACGTTCGGCATGATCTGCCACTTTCTTCGTCGATTGGTACAACTCCTCTGAGGGACCAATTTCTATGGTGATTTTCAATGGCGCTTGTTTCGATCTAGCTAATAGTGCCTTGGTCCACTGCTGCGATCCCGAGAAAAGATAGCTCCAGAGAGTCGGGCAATCCAGTGCAATTTTGCGCCACTGGCGACAAACGTATGAAACGTTGACCCATCCAGGCACATCTATCCCAGGAAAACGGTCCTCGTGGTGGTCACGAGCACCTTGAATGAATATCTCTGCAAGGATCTCTGGGGGTAGGCGAGAAATGGGGGACAAAGTATTCCTTTGAGAACGGAGGTTGAATAGCGACGATATATGCCTAGTCGTCTCATTGTTGATGTGACACTGAGCCTCGTCTGTCATGCTTGGAGTTGTAATAGAGGGCGCCAGTGGATAGGAGGGGGTAAAACGGGGAGTGTTCGCGATGCTGGTGGGATTCACAACCAAGAGACACACCAGACTGTTCGGTAGGCTCAGCTTCCGGCCAAAATATTACTCGAGAACTCACACTGCGTGGACGATTGGTGAAGGGGCCTCATGGCGGTAGGACTTGGTCAAACATCATGTCAGCAGTCACGCTCGTTTCCCGACTAGTGCCTTCCATCACAAGTACGGATGCCAGCCCACCACCCGCGATGATGGGCGCGTCTGCGCCAGCTTGTCCTACCTTCAGAAACAGGGATCCCCCCAAGCCTGGGTACCATCACAGCCATGCTGTCCCATAAAGGACCATCCTCGGAGGTAGGCTAACACGATTTCGATATTTTCCTTCTATCCCGTCCACAGCGGTTAGCTCGGCCTTGGGATTTACGCGCGCAAGACTATCAACAAAATCCCAGGATGGCTGGTGCATCCGGCTCAAAGCTTGAAGCTCCGGCTACGCAAACGTCCAGCTTTGGGGTGCTACTCTCGGCTCAACACGTTACGGCTGGTTCAACATTCGGGGGTTGTACCACGGGCGCGTCTGGAACCACTACGAGCCAACTTTTTACGGGGCCGTTTGGAGCTATTCGGGAACAATCACACCCCACGGGCACTGGTACCGGTGCCGGCAATCCTGCGTTCGGGAAGCCCCAACAACGTGAACCAGCTACAGGCACTAGTACTAGTATTTCCGGTAGTATGAGTGCATTCGGACAACCGAAGCCTGCTAAAGGTGTTTGGGGCTGCTTCGGTAAACCAGGTAGTTTCATGATTACTGTCTTACTTTCCATCCGACTTACTTCGCGGCAGCAGTTCCTTCTCTTCTTCGCGAGAGCTTCTCATTGAATCGGGTCGTGAAACCTCGTATTCTTTGCGCAAATAACACTCTTCTAGCCAAGAACTCGAAATACTTCTTGGACCGTGAGTGATTCTTTTGGAAAGCTTGATTGTCGCGCGTATCGATGGCATCCAGTTTCGAGCTCAGATACTCCTTCCGACTCTTCATTGATCGACCTCATGGATGACGATGCTCGGATTGACGATTATGGCTATGGGAGCGACATCGACATTGGTGACTATGACGACCCGATTCCTGTCGTTAATCCCGAGGCTCTGAAGGATCGGTCTGTGGCATCACCAATTTCCTCTGAAGTTAGTGAAAGCCAACCCGAGGACGACAATGGGTGAGGTTCAGTATTATTGATTAGATTACCGACTAATGTCTGCATAGTTTGTCCGAGGATGGTTCCGGATCACCTCACCCTGATATCATTGTCATGAACCCGGGGCAGCCGAGGACAAATAAACCATTCTCTGAACAAAACTGGTGCCAGATCAGTGGCGAGCAGCGGGACTGCAGTCCAGCAGACCGTAGGTAAGGAGGGATTGGGGAAGTAGACTGCCATACGTCTGCGGTCCTTGGGAAGTCGCCGTGTCTTCGTCAAAGATACTGCATTCTAAACGTAAGCTCACTAGTATGCTCCCTGTGTTTGGACTAAACGAGGCTCAGCCATTACTAGATGGTACGGCTTGCTGAACTATCTCTATACTGGCAAGTTCAGCTTTCGGCCTCTCAGTTCGACAACACGTGATGGGCATCACGAATTTTCGACGAGCGCTGTAGATGAGCCAAAGCGTTCTGCAAAGTCCATGTATCGTCTTGCGTCCAAGGTTCGTATGCCAAGTCACACGCAGCTCTATGGGGGTGGGGGTAGATACTCAAAACATTTAGGTTGAGTTGGATCACCTTCGCGACGAGGCATTTTCCTACATTCGGAGCAACCTCACGGAACACAACATTCTGCAAGAGATTTCGTGCTTCTGTCGACCTTTTGGTTCATACACATGTGTATTTACCACGCCGCAGACACCCAGAGCTACTGGAGCTGGAGCTCGACGTGTTATACTCTCATATCGCATCCCCTCTGGTTGTTGCAAATTTCGCCACCCTCGCGCAGCGCATCGCTAACGGGGAACTTTGTCATGGAGTCGATATCATTGCGTGCATTCACGCGAGACTTTTGCAAGAACGTCAACGTCATCTTTCGTCGTGGAACCAGGCCCCTCTACCTTCTAGCCTCGCTCTTCCGGGCCACCCGCGAGCGATGTACCTCGCGCCACAGCTCAACATGAAACTGGACCGCCTTATGTAGACAAGCGGGGTTCGTTCTCAGAGAGTAGAGTGGCCACTCCCAGGCACCTGTGAGCACGGCAGTGCCAGCCGGTAGAGTGCAGGATGCGGTAACTTGGAGGGAAAATGAAGACGACAGAAAGCGCAAGCTTTAGGAGACTGTCACCAGCGGTAAAGGGCGATGTAAGAGACAGGATCACATAAAGTATGGTCGGTGGTTTCCCGGAATAGAGGAGCAGATGAGCATTTATCAATCATCCTCTGAAGGTCTGCCCTTTTGGTCGTTGGACATCCGGATTTACATAAATACTCACGAGTCCAATGACAAGGATTTGTGGTCAAATGCACAAGTGATGGCTTGCGATCGCGATGATGACAGGAGATGGGACGACGGTTAACAAGAAAATGGCAGGGTGATTATTGAGGTGATCCAGCGCCACGACTCACTACTAGAGTCAATGTAAACGAGGACGCTTTGAGCGAATTCGATTCACCCCAGCAGCTCGTGCATGTTTGACAAAAAGTCCATTGAATTTCACTTAGCCTCTCTAGAGTTACTGGCTAGTAGCTTTTGACCAACTTTTTACCATTCGTTCAAAAAAGCTCGTCCAGGTCCAACACATGCTCCGGATCGAGTGCAGAGTCGTCGGCGCAGACATTGATGACCAACCGCTTGAGAGCTCGGCCTTGTCCTTTGCGGATAGAGAGCGCCGGGCGGAACCTGTTGATCACTTCCTCTTCATCGCCACACGTCCCCAACTCCAACTCCAACTCTTCCAAGCCGGGCGCACAAAGCAGATTCGCTTGACCATCATATCCATCTTGGCTTTCAGTGTCATTGGGACTGACGCGAGAGAGTGCCAATGCCAGATCTAAAGTCTGACTGGCAGTGACTCTGAGGAATCGTAGATCCTGGAAATGTCCCAAAGCACTCTCCCAGAAATTTGATGGGGATAAGAGGCCGAGGATGTAGACACTTTGAACGTCCTTTGGACATACATTGCAGCAAATATCACTTGAGATGCCAAGCATGTTCGCCTTCAACGTTATTCTGAACTCAATACTGAGCTGGAGGGGGATATTGCAGCCCCATAAGGTTGTATTTTTGTCAATTGAACGACTGAAATCACGTTCAGATGCACTGAAGACAAATGTATTCACATAGGATCCGAAACTGACACCAAATGTGCGGACTGTAGGAACAGAAGGGGTTTCATCCTCAGATGAGCGCAGTTTTTGTGCAAGAAGCAAGGAGAGTTGAGAATAATCATCGGGGGAGGTGATACCTTCATTCTTACAGTGCACCCTCATCTCTGTATTTGGTGGTGTGTTGACACAAGACAGAA
>JBBPRR010001412.1:0-10936 GCA_038093115.1 Hortiboletus flavorubellus | reverse complement strand
CAACAGGGCCTCACCGTCAAAACCTTGCAAGGATACGAGTTTGGTCAGACGTCGAGTAGGGTATGCTAGGTTCAAGAACCTAGTCACTTTTAAACGTCTCAGGACCGCACGAAATTGTTGGGATATCGGGGTAAGCCGCTACTGCTGTGCATTCCCAAAATAGCAAGCTGCGTTCAGCTGGCAAAACATACTATCTTAGAAGGCTTGATGCGTGGAAGATTTTGCAAAAGGTAACTCGCGGCGGAAAAAATGGAACACAACACAAGATCCATCAACGATCTGTGCCGGGATAACGGAAACCGTATCGATACGGCCAGAATTGATGAACAACGAAGTGATCGTTCTCAACATCCTCTACAGCACTGGCAGTGGGGCCAAGGGCCAACAAGTCAAATTCGGTGAGATAAGGGTGTGCGGAATAGGGGTAGAAGCGCAAATAGACGACGTCTCGAGGAGTCATTCGAACCTGCAGGATGTCGATGCATTGAGTTGTCGTGCACGTCAGGGGTCCGGAATTGGCGAAGCCTGCCACTTTGCATCTGCCACTTTCGCCACCATGAGTTGGCTGGCTGGCTTGCAATGAGGCCAGCTTAACGTGATCGGACCACCGACCAAAGGGAAGATGACGGTGGCCGCATTAGTGGCATTTATGAGTGCCGTTAAGAATGCAGACTTGATGAAGGTCGAGAGAAGATCTGCTTTGAGCCTGGGCGAATAGCATTTGTTCATAGAAGCAAAAGACCGTGTTCCTTCTGTGAAGAAACAGAACACACTGAGGCTCGGCGAATTGCAAAACACTGCCACGATATGGCCCAGGTGCCAGGCAAGGATCGTTCCGACCATACACTCGACGATCTGACATGCTGTGGTGGATCTCCGAAAAGCTGCGGCCCTAATGAATGACGCTCACATGCGGGGAGAAAAAGACCTCCACGACCACCTGACCACGGCATCCAATACGACGTCCAGTAGCAAAGGTTCAATGGCAGAGTTCGCCTTGATAGTAGGCTGGTCGTCAAGGTTGCTTGGTCAGCATTCGTGCTGTTGTCTGATAAGATCTCGAGGGAGGCAGTGTGGCAAAAGCGCTGGGACAGCGGCAAACATGCGAGGTAGAGTTTAGAATTGGTGGATCGATTCAAGGGAGAGATCAGATTAAGCGGGAGTTTTCATCCACCGGGAGGTACATAATAGTGTAGGGTGTGAAAGGAGTACATTGAATGAAATGGGAATGAAGACACGGAATACGGCTGAACAGCGACCCGCGCGTGTCTATGAAGTACATGGTTCGCATTTTGTTTTGACCATGAAGGATGCCAGCGTGTCGATCTCGTTCACCACGTAGTCCTGAAAATGTCTCTCGGCCAAGGTGGCCAATAATGTATGAACCTCTGCAACGTCGGACATTATTGATGTGCGAATCTCGTTCTCCTCCAGGAGGCGCGAACTACGCCTCCGACTCTGGTCTTTTGGATCCCTTCGTGGCCGATTCGCTGGCGTGGGGATGACGAGAGGGCTAAGGGCGCGAGTGCTTTGAGGCATGGGCTCCAGGAGGAATGCAGGCGTGGGTGGCTCAGCAAGCGTGAGCGGAGAGGGGTTTATGAGGGGTATGAGGTTGAAATGGGAGAGATATCGATGAAGTGTGGTCATGGGTAAGCTCTTGAAGTTGATCTGGACGTGACAAGGTGAGCAAAGGACGTACGCGCCAAGGTCGCAGCCTGTGCGAGAAGGAAACATACACTTGATTTATCTTCGTCTGCGTCTGCGCTGATGCCTCTCCTGTCTACTTTTCTTGGTTCTACGCGTTTTCTCTTGACCCGTGGTTCTCCCTCTGCTCTATCAACTGCCTGTCGCTTAGACGCGGCGGGTGGTCCAAAGTATGCTGCATCGTCGTTTGGCTTTTTTCTTGCCTGTGGGCGCGACCTCGAGCCGGAAGGGGCGGCGCCAGAGACTGAGCCATTGGCAGACATGGCTGGGATCGCGATGTTTGTGGTAAATGTAAACAACGTCCCCTCTGTGCACGAGGACTGCGTGATGACAGCCATTCCCACGAGATCATGGTCCACGACAACTCAACCCGAGATCAAGGACTACTCCAACGCATTGAAGCCAAAAAAAACTGTATTTCTTGATCTTGCGAGCCTGACTCGTAGTCAGCGCAGTACATCGGGATCGCATTTAGCCCGGTCGAGTACTGCCTCGGGCACTGTTAAAAAGGTCCGCCGTATTTCACTCGCTTGCAATCGAGCTCTCATCACCACTCTTCTGTCCCAGTTCTGCAATGTCGACCTTTGGATCTCTTTTTCGCGTCACTACCTACGGCGAAAGCCATTGCACTTCCGTCGGTGCCATAATTGATGGATGCCCCCCGGTATGACTCATGTGCCCTGTTCCGCGAACATCTGACCGACCAGTTCCAGGGTCTCGAACTATCTGCCGCAGACATACAAGTTCAGCTAAGCCGAAGAAGGCCGGGCCAGAGCAACCTGACTACACCAGCAAGTATCGAACCGTAGCTTCGTCTTCCTCATCTTATGTTCCACCAACAGAGAGACGAAAAAGATCTGGTCCAAGTTCAATCCGGAATCGAACATGGAGTTACTCTCGGGACGCCCATCGGGCTCCTCGTCAAAAACGAGGATCAGCGCCCAAAAGACTACTCCGAAACAGACCTCTACCCTCGCCCGAGCCACGCGGATTACACCTACCTCGAAAAATACGGTGTCAAGGCAAGTAGTGGAGGTGGCCGCAGCAGTGCTCGCGAGACCATCGGTAAGTCCGGTCTTCCGACATTTGTGGCCCGGATCAGTCCTTACCGGACGGCTTGAACAGGACGTGTGGCCGCCGGTGCAATCGCCGAAAAGTACCTGAAACAGGCTTACGGCATTGAAATAGTCGCATTCGTCTCGTCCGTCGGCAAGATTCAATTAGCATCGAGCGTCGCACCGCCATCCATGACTCCCGGTGGTGATGAAGACAACGACGACGCTGAAGACGCCCTCTCTTCCGAATTCCATCAGCTCCTGTCGACCATTACTCGTGAAGAGGTCGACAAACATCCCACACGTTGCCCCCACCCCGAAACAGCTGAACGGATGACCAAGGTGGGTCCACGCTGAACATTCTAATTTCCTAATCTTACTTCGTGGCCTGTTTCTCGATCGGTAAGCGCATTATCCGTGCCAAGGAGGCCCAAGATTCCATTGGAGGTACAGTAACTTGTGTGATCCGTAACGTCCCATCGGGCTTGGGAGAACCCGTCTTTGACAAGTTCGAAGCCAAATTGGCTCATGCTATGCTTTCTATTCCCGCCACCAAAGCTTTCGAGGTCGGGTCTGGATTCAAAGGCACCCAAGTTCCCGGAAGCAAGCATAACGACCCCTTCGTACTCAAAGATGGTAAACTCGGTACTTCAACCAATTGGAGCGGAGGAATCCAGGGCGGGATCACCAACGGCGAAGATGTTTACTTCAGGCAAGACGATTCTTACCGTTTCCTGACAGGGCAGGTCGACTGAGGATCACTTGTTACAGGATCGGGTTCAAATCTCCGGCAACTATTTCACAGGCGCAGAACACCGCTCAGTATGATGGAACTCCAGGGACTTTGGCCGCCCGAGGCCGTCATGATCCTTGTGTCGTGCCTCGTGCTGTTCCCATCGTCGAAGCGATGGCGGCCATCGTTGTCATGGATCAGCTTCTCATCCAAAACGCGCGTAAGACCGCAACGAGCTTGCTTCCTGCTATTACAACTCTCCCTCCTACTATGATAATGCCCAAGCATTGACCTGATCTACTTACCCTTAACTCCTTCAACAAGAATGTAGTCAATCAAGTTGTTCACTATAGAGAACGATGTAATGCTGCATGATGTATAGAGGATATATGATACAAAGAATATGTTATACCGCGGTACGGTTTCAAGAAGTCAGGGTAAACTTTAGTCTAGTCTTCCAGAGATACATCATTCCTCGCCTGGCTCACAGAGGCAACATAAAATTGGCTCTAGATGCCACCACCACCACTGGCGCAGTAAAAAAAACCATGAATGATCAGCTACCATACGAGAGCATGCATGACTTACATGTCGATTCAGCAGCCTCGCTGGCCACTTCCCAAAAGCCTGATCCACCAGCTGCTCTTTCCACTGCCGTTCTCGTTCTGCGTCGTGATAGTACCAATCGTGCACATACCGACTCCCGACGTAAGAATGTCTTGTCGCGTACGCCAGGAGGTGTGTGCGTTCACCAATATCACCGTCTAGATACGTCCACGGAGGCCGCGCACGTCGCCTCCGCGCACGCTCATCCCCCTTTCCGCCGCTCGCATCCTCAACTCGATACTGGGGGAACGATGTAGCTGGTGGCGCTGCAAGTTTCACTCTGCTCCCCAACGGACCCCAAACATTGTTCCCCGTGTAATGTGTTCGCAACGGAGCCGAGATGGAAGACGACGGCGAGCTGGAGATGGAAGATGCATTCGAGGACAGGCCATCAGAGTGTCGCCTCTGTCGACCCACCCCTGTTGATATCCGCACACGAGACCGGAATCGTACGTGGAGACCTGTCCGATCAGGACTTGTCAGGATCGGTTCGTCGCCCTTGGACTTGGACGTGATTAGTATGCGAGATGACATAACGTGGGTTGATTGTGGTTGAAGTACATAAGAATTATTGACACCCATCAACTGAAGAAGACGTAGTGATGGTGACATGTTGGAACTCACGGATAAGACGATACGGGCTGCCGAATATGCGTCCGGTGCTGCATGCACTGCCGTCTCCTCGCCACTAGGCTCGCTTTCGAGATCCGGTGTATGGCGGTGGCTTGCATGTGGGTCAAGGGCAGTCCCATTGTCGGTACACGTCACTTGCGATTCATCTTTGGCGTCGTGCACATATCTCCTACTGGCATCTATGAGTTTTGTGATGAGCTAGTTCACATGGTTCGCTGGCGAAATCCTCGGTCTAGCAAACGCACCTTGGTGTGAATCTCGAGCCTGTGAATGACTCATACGTATAATCTCTAGGGAAGTGGCGTTAAGGCGCAGGGTTCGGTAATGTCTGGCCTAAGAGACAAGCCAGGCGTAAAATGGAGCTCGTTGATGGAAGGTGGGGCTGGATTCAAGGGCAGCGCAGCAAGCCGTTGGGGAGCCGAGTATACCTCGAGTGACCATATCGTGCATGCAAATGAATAGGCCCTTGGTTACGTGTGCGAACCCGATTTAACCTTGGGCGATAGATAGTAACCATTTGGAGTAGAGTCTAGGTTCACCTCAAACACATCCGATCAACGTCAAGCGTAACAAAGGAAATCAAGTAACAACCCAAAGACTGTGTTCAGGTGCAATATGAGACGTTCGGAATCTTAAGAACACCAATACAGAGATTTTCATCATCGAAAAGAAAGCTTGGAAATGATACGTGAATAGCTAGACAAATTTTTGTTATGTTTAGCCGTCTTGGGCTTCGGCATACACCAGTCTGGCTTGGCAAATTGGCCTCAACTCGGTCTCAGTGACGTAACGTTTGAGATTGAGTGTACAATCTAATCAAGTTTGCCACTCTCAAAATGTAATCAGCATGTAGATTGCAGCCAGGGCTTGGCTTGAGAACTGAGCGGCGTGTGGAGCTTGAGACGCACACGGGGAGAGCCGCCGCGTCCGAGAGCGCAAGGTAGATGTGATGGGGACAAGAAGGCAACAGGCGGTGGACAGAGGTGGGAAGGCAAGCCCGGGGAAGATCGGAACGGATAGTAAGACGGGGGCTGTCCGGGCTTCGGCTGGGCACACAATGCACCGCGAACTACTGACGACCCATGGAGACAAAACAAGGAGCGACGGCTTGGCGGAACCAGTGCTCACGACCTCGGAGGCCGAAAACTCGTGACCGACTCGGACAACTCTCTCGCATGAGACAATGCAACGGCATAAGTACGAGATGTGATTAAAGGGTACGAGCACCTGAAGACACATAAGGGTACAAATAGAACCGTTTTTCCCAGTCAGTTTGGTAAGCTTCAGATCAGATATCTGAATGAAATCGCAGGAGAAAGAAATGCTAACATATCCTTTGACGTGGACAGGAAACAAGGGGTAAAAATATATTATTGTTCCAGGATCTGTGCAAGCGCGTGTCTAACTACGCCTGCATCGTACAGAGGACCCTGATCCTCATTGCCTTCGACATTACCCCTGACCATGATGGCCTTGACACCTAATGCCTGTAACATGAACAAACGTAAGAGTAACGACGGCGAATGATGGAGTCCGAACTGACTGCCAAGGCCATCACGTCCACCTCGATAGGCGTTCCCTCAAGCCAGACAAGATGGCTGACGAACGCCGAGATCGGGTAAACTGTGCTTGCATTCCCGAGGCCGTAGGATGGCTTTTGGTAATCGGAGTTAAGTACCCCTGCAATGGTTCTGGGCCAGCGTGAGACTGACAGACAACGTGCTTGGACTGAGAAGTAACCGTACTTACTTGACATAGTCCACAGCGGTGTAGCCGTCCGTTTCCCTGTCATTCCTTCCATTCACTGACTGAAGTCAGAAGAAAAAAAAAACAGAAGATGTAGGATTGCTCACATAGAAGAATTTTAGCCCGAAAAAGGTTAAGTCTTGCAATTGCGGGTGCAACACCGCAAAGGGCTAAGCACGGGACGATACTATTTGTGACCATGTGTTATTTAGAACTATCAATCGAACTCGGAACTTACCTTGTCCAGAGCGAACCACATGAGTACACCAACGCCTCGGAGGTCGCGAGTGCCTTGATGAACTCGGGGTTCGGCGTGGGATGCACCTCATGGCCATACGCATTCATGTAATACAACCCTATCTCAAGATGCTGTGGGTGCATCCCAAACTCACGAGATCTATCCAGCGATCTACCTACTGTATATTTTTGTTTGTAATGGTTCATAACCGCGGTCTTTGTCCATTTGGCTGTACATAACATTTGATCGGTTTTCACCCATGCCGTCCACGGGGGAGAATGCATCCATGTTGGGACTAACTTCCTCGAATGATGACGCGGGATTCACGGGATGTGATATCTCGCACTGTCCAACGAGCCTGGTGCCATTTTCCTGTTGGGAAGCGCTTTTATGCCTGCATTATCCCGGTTGAAGCATGACACTTACGAGTTCCGCAGCAATAGTCACTGTGTGGTTGGTTACTATCACAGGTACTATATTTGCCTTTGCGTGGCCTGTCAATCGATGGCGCAGCTACATTCCCAAGGTAGCACACACCTGACTGTTGGTGATGGACGCGAACAGGAATATAGCGGATGGCAACGACCGAAAAAAAGTTTGAGCACCAGAAATGAAAAAATTTCCGACGCTAGGAGATAGATAATCATTCAGTCAAGCACCTCCTTGGACTAGGTTATCATTACCTTCCATTCAAAAAGGAAAAGTTTTTATGAGCACGTTTGAGAATCTCGTTCTCAAAGTGGACGAGAAAACCTAAAGTCCCCGAGAGTTAACACGTTCCGGTGACTTGGGCGTTTACGGACGGACCTCGGATGGTCTCTTTGCGGTCGTTGGGAATCCCCGACCAGAGAAGGCTGCGTCCTTCGATGATGTCTCTCCACTCCTCACGAGCTTCGCGTTCTGAGACGTTCGCGGGTAATCTGTATGAAAGAAGCGTGCGCACGGCACCGAGGGGAGAGTTCGGCGGTGCTGGAGGTATCATACGGACAAGTCTGGAACGGATATCACCTAACACGCTTCGAATGAGTGGCCTGGGAGATGATAATCGATTGAAGAAACGCGAACGTGGCGTACCTATGGATGGTCCGCCAAGGACACGAATGATCTCGCTAGACGAACCCCCGTCGTCAGAGACGGGGAGTACAAAACACACGTCGTCGAACGCGGAGCAGATAGCATTTCCGCCAGAACCGCCCGATATCACCGTGATCTTGGGAGATGATTCTGGTGTATTCATTGTTCGGATCCCGCCGATGCTACTTCCTCCAGCCGCCAGTGGCTGCGGGCCGGGGCTCGCGAGCTGAACAGGAAGATCGAACACCGACGAGCTGGGGCTATCATCGAGACAACCGCCTTGCTTTCCGGGATGCAGTAGTGCGTGGTCCATGACCCTTCCAAGTTGTGTATCCGGATCCCGATACCTATGGCTCTACTCAATGCGACACGCGACCGAAATCCGACCTTCAAAACTCACAGTACTAGTACTTGCTGACTACCGCAACCATCCTCGACTGGTCTGTGCGTGATATGAAATCAAGTCCAGGTAGCCCAGGCGTGACGCCGTATATTTAATTTGATCTTGTTCGGAACCGTTCTCGCTTCATTGCAGACCCTCTTACTGTAAGGACGACGACCTGAAAGTGACATTGCCAACATGCCTCGCGATTTCCTTGCACTCCCTGGTCTCTATCAAGCTCTGTTTCTCTACCTCGAACCCCGTCAGTTTTCTCCTTCTACATCCAACATGCCCACAACTAACGTGTCGTGGTAGTGTTAACGATCTCCCCTACCTTCGTGGTGTGGTTCTGGCCTGGACCAGAATGGTTCCACAACCAGCTCATCCCAGGAAGCACCCTTCCGGGGGCTCTAGACGCAAGAACGACGATGGCGATGTGGCAGCTCGGCAATTGTATCACAAGCTTCCTGCAACTAGAGCAGATGTACTTATTCAGTTCACTTTTAAGGCTACATGTTACTGGCATTAACATCTTCCTTCGTCTTTCGAGCAATCCGGGACACACTGCCTAATAATCCTGAGGCTCAGGAGCGTATCTTGGGCGCGAGCCTCGCTGCGCTTTGCTTGGCGGATGTAAGTACCACCTATTTCCGCGCAGGCTTTCCTTTGGGTTGATCATAATGCTGCCAGGTGGGCCAGTGAGTTCCTAACGCGTGCTGCATATCCACAGCCATGTTGAGACGGATACAGTATCATAGCTTCTTTGGTTGGCCTCCCAGAAGACTTGCAGTATTCGTTTTGGTTGTGGAACTCGACGACTCATGGAAACATCACGTTTTGCATCTTTCTTCTTGGCATGAGGTGAGGGTTCTATCTCTTGGCAATGTCTACGGTCTGACACCTTCAGGCTGGCTTGGTTTGCTGGTATCGGACGACAGAGGTACTATTACGGCAAGGCAGCCCCAAAGAACCAGAAGTCGGCCTGAGAGTGGGGTTATGTCCCGAACTCGGAGCTTCCCTCCCAACTTATGGAGACGTAACTGAATTGACAGACCACGGATGTGATACCCGGTTTCTACCATGTACTGCAAGCGAATCTGTGGGGTCCCTTACTTCCCTAGCTGTCTAACTGGGGAAACAAACATGCAGTACACGTTTGTCTGTTCGTGAGGTCCTCGTGATCTGCACTCATCGCGCTGACTAAGTAAGCCTCTGGCGCGTTGTTGACGTCGAGCTTGGTTTGTCGGCTCGCCAGGGGGCTTCTTCAAGTCGCCGGGGATGACCCACCTCCATCCGGGACAGGGTGCAACCTGCGACACGCGAATCGAGGATGTCGTGCGTCATCATGCGCCCGAAGTTGCCCAAAGCTTCTTAGGGAATGCTGCACAACCCACCCTCAGCCGTTCTCGAACGGCTGTGTCCACCCTCATCCGAGGCGGGGTGCAACCTGCGATGTGCGAGTTTAGAGTGTCGTGCGTCGTCGTGCGCCCGAGGTGCCCCTGAGCTTCTTGGGACATGCCGCACAACCCAATCTGGGAGATATGGTCAGCACAGCTCTGCATATCTCTAAGTGCATCACGTTTCTGGGGAACAAGGAGCATTCCCTGATCGTGTATCTGTTCGCCAACCACGCGTGGAGACGCTGATAAGAAAAGGCATTAGCAAAGAACGGCAATCGAGTTTGAACGATCCCGCTCACTCCGATACCGAGTCCATATCCACCATGCTGACAAGTACCGTACTTGCGCAGATCGGTGTACCAGTAATACGGCGTAGGATCGATCCTTCATGCGCTGTGACGTGTGGTGCCGACTTGGGTGAGGCTGAAATATGATGATTTCAAACGTCCTCGAAGTTGAATTAGGGGTTAGAATACTCGCTCACGACCATTCGAGTCAATGTCCCAAGACGAAGATCTCCCTGTTCTGAACCGATTTGCTGGTGAGGTTTGGGGCAATCCCGGGGCCGTCCTCAAACAGCATCCTGGAGGTTTCCAGTTCATCGACCTCAGCCCATATTTCCATGCCTTTCAGTCCTTTTTGCAGGGGTGGTGCTCCCTCACAAGTTACTCGTGAGGGACGAGTATCGCATCGCATTCCAAGTGTTGGAGGAAGATAGATATAAGTGAGGTGCTTTTGTTGTTGGACAGCCTGGTATCGGTGAGTCTTGGACAACATTCGGAGCGCCCAGAATCTGAACTTTAGGGGCTGCTCTCACCTTGTCAGGGAAGACGCTTTTTCTTGTGTATTTTCTTGTTGTGCGTCTCGGTCAGAAACAGCCGGTTGCGCTGCAGTTCCTAGATGGCTCTTACTTCTATGCGCTCTTCAAAGACGACGTTCAATTCCACCAGCTCAACAACCAAGCACCACTACGTTGATGCCCCTTCATGTGGGCCCTATGTGACTCCAACGAATCCGTCAGATCCCCCTCCCCCATCTTCCTAAATAAACTGGATCATATCCGGGTCATCCAGACCACCTCGCCCGAGCCCTCACGTTGGAAGGAATGGAGCAAACAAGCAGGTGCTTGGCCCTACATTATGGACGTCTTTTGTGATGAGGAGGTTGTGCACCTTGTGTAAGTGATACACCCCGCATTGCGGCAAGATCTGATGAGATGATAAGCACGCTGTTAGAACTGGATCCTTGTGTTATTTGCAGTGTAGCGTTAGCTATGGCGAAGATCTCGCTAATCTGCGCAACACGGCGGCGGAATGTGCAGTCATATGAACAAAAGCGTGTCAAGCTGAGTGCTTCCATCTTAAA